>JAFBJZ010000646.1:22500-82500 GCA_016785225.1 Psettodes erumei | reverse complement strand
CCTCTCCAGCTCTCCTCGGAACCTGGGCTTCGAGACGTCGGCCTTCAAGCTCACGTCCGAGTTCGTCGACGTGAGTCCGACCGTGGGGGGGCGGAGGGGGCGTGTCCTCAGGGGTTTGGGGGGGCGGGGCCTCGGGGGTAACGGGTGCATCTGTTTTCAGGTGATGGGGGGCCTGGACGGCGACATGTTCATCTACTACAAGATGTTGATGCTTCAGGGCCTGATCGCCGCCAGGAAGCACATGGAGAAGGTCCTGCAGATCGTCGAGATCATGCAGCAAGGTGAGGCGTGATGTCACGGCGCCCGCGGTCGCGGCTTCGTCCCGAGTTCGCTGACCCGGGGCCCCCCGGTCTCTCCCTCCAGGCTCCCACCTGCCCTGCTTCCACGGCTCCAGCACCATCCGCGGCCTGAAGGAGCGCTTCCACATGTCGCTGACGGAGGAGCAGCTGCAGCTGCTGGTGGAGCAGCTGGTGGACGGCTCCATGCGCTCCATCACCACCAAGCTCTACGACTCCTTCCAGTACGTCACCAACGGCATCATGTGACCGCCGGCGCCGCCGCGTCTCCCCGACCGTTCCCGGAGTCGCTGATTTTTTTTTTTTTTTTTTTTTTGGCCGCGTTCACGTGCGGCTGGGAAACGACGGCGTCAGGCTGACGCTCGACGGGACGGAGCGACGAGGCTCGGGTTTCTAATCTCGCCGCTTCAGATTATCTGAACTGGGAAAAAAAAAAAACCCGAACCCGATTTGGATTTTTACTCCGAACCAGCACATTCGCGTCACAACCGTAAATTATGATCCGCTCGCCGATCGGACATTCGTCTGGGAAAATGTCCCGGTGCCGTTAAATCGAGTTTCTTTATCTTTCGCCGACGTTTGGCGGCAGCAGCTCGCCGGACGCCGGCGCCACGTGGGCGTCCCGGGTTCTGAAGGAAACGGGCCCGAGAGGAGACAGAGGAGGAAGCACAACGCCAGTTTCAGGAAGGAGAGAGAAGAGACGGATTCTTTCTCTCTTTCGTTCGTTTTAATCCTCGTTTGACTCCCGCGGTCGGAGAAGATCCCGGAGAAGATCCCGGAGTCGTCTTTGGATCCCGAAACATATCGTATGAATTTACCAGCAGCCGTGAGATTCCCCCCGTCTCCGTTTGTTTTCCTCCTTCGCGACGTCTTTTGCGTATTTTAAAAAGCTTTTTAAAGCACATTTTGTCTCCGAGGAGCCAGGAAGACGGCGAGACGTTCCACTTTCGTTTCGTCTCTGTCGCTGGAGTTTGAGAAAGGTCCCAGTCAAATTTCAGAAGAAGGCGTGTCGAGTTTCTGTCGAGACGCCTGGAAACAAAACTTGAACGGTTTCCGGTTCGGTTTTTTTTTTTTAGCCGTGGCGGCGGATTTATGCAACGACGTCCCGCCGACTGAGCTGAACCGACGGTTCCTCCGCCCGCCGCTCCAGACACATTCCTGCGTTTAACTCCAGATTAACAGACTCGTCGATCTCGATCGGTTTCCTGGATTTGTGAATGTTGTTTTTGTTTTTTTTTTTAAAACCGTCCAGACTGACGTCTCACTCAGTATTGACGAGCAAAAGCTTCTTGTCTGTACTTTTAACACTTCATCATGTTGTTGCTAATGCTGCTAACACTTTGGCTTTATTCCAGTGTATCACACCTGTGTATTTACAAATTGTTTGTACATAAAAAAAAATATATATATATATGTTGTTTTTTTTGTCGGTGAGGAAACGTGGGATATCAAAATACTTCTTTAGCATTTTAGTCGATGCTAAAAAAACTCGTTTACAGGCAGCGTTGTTAGCTAGTGCTAACCGAACTTAGCTGGTTTGTTCGGGTGCTAGCTGCTAACACTTAACACTTTTGTTTTGTTTTCTGTCCACTGGAATAAAGCCGATGTCCGGTGTTGTCGTCACGTGTACAGCTCTTCTGATGGTTTTTGCGTCTCGACCACTATTTTGAAGGAGAAAGCACAGATCTGCTACCGCTAACCGTTAGCGCTACTTTCCCGCGCTCGGCGAAGGCCCAGCTGTGACTCGAGTTTACCCGATGAGCAACTCAAATAGCAAACGCCTGTTTGTGTTCACGTGTGAATGTGTGCGCATGTCAATGGACTGAGTTCGTTGTCCTGTGATTAAAACCGATGCCTTTAGACGTACGGAAGGTACAAACTCTTATCAATGCAACAGGAGGGGCGACAAGTGCTTTTCTATCAAACCTTCGTCCACTTCAGGGGCGAGTTTGAAAAATCGGTTTCCTCTCCGACATCGGTCACGGCTGAATATTTTTAATTTTTTTATTTATACGATGGCAGATCGGAGAATCTCGTCCCCGCTACGAAAAAGTTTTCGTTGCCTTTTTCTTCTTCTTCCTTCCATCATTCAACTCTCAAGTGCATTTACCCCCGAATGAGAAAGTCATTTGTAAACAACCGCTTGTTGTTTTTAACTTTGGTACTAAACGTTTGACACTAAATCCATTAAAACGTGTTTTAATTTGATTTTTATCGAGCAGCGTGCGACTGGGGGCGAACGCTAAAGATGCTAACAAGGCAAACAGAATGAAAAACTTTACTTTTTCACTGTGTGAAGAAAAAAATGTTCCGACGTTGGGTTCGAGTGTGATTTCCGATGTTTTTGTGTGTTTTTACAAATGGCATCATCTCATACTCAGGCGCAGAGGGAAGAGGAGGCCGAGCTGACGTTTAATTAGCTTTTATTTTTACCCTTTTTCTATCTAAATTACACTTTATGTGGACGATTAAACATTTTATTTTAAAAAACTGTATGTGAAGATTGTGGCACATGAGGTGACATTTGAATCTCTCTGCACAGCCCCATCTCCTCCTCCTCCTCCTCCCTCCTCACACCTCCTGTCATGGCCTCCGAATGTAAACGTGTAATTTTGTCCGTTAAAATCCTCTCGGTTTGTTTCTGAGTTTCTCAGATGATGGAAATGAATCAGTTTCTGTGTCTGCTGAGTTTCTCAGTCATGTACAGAACCAAACATCGTACAGTTTGTCACATCCTCACTGAACTGCATGGCAACTCATTCAATAAATTAAAACCTGTTTCCCATTTCTGTCTCGTGCTGTTTTTTTTTTTTTTTTATCACATACTGTACGTCCATGATGTTTTGGGGCGTTTTTAGCACTTTTTATTTTTTGACATTTTTTTCGACATACTGTAGTTGATGTGTTTTCCCCTGTCTTCATCCTCACATGTTTCAGGTGGATCCTGGTGTGAGTTAGGGCGCCCCTTGGTGTTAATCACCTGGTTAATCACCTGGTTAATCACCTGCACCTGCGTCTCGTTTGCTCGTCACCTCTCCTGTGTATTTATACACCTGCCGTCCGGGCGCCTGATGTCATAACGTGACTGTTTCGCTCTGAGAGTCGTGTACGTCGTCGTGCTCTGTTTTCTGAAGACGCTCTTTTCCTGTCCGCCGTTTCTTTAGCCATGTTTGTTTGGTTTCCCTGGTTTTGACTCTGCCCGACCGACTGCGGTTCTGGTTTTTGCTTCCCCGGTGCTTCCGTGTTGCTTTAGACGCACTTTAGATTTGTTTAAAGAATCACAAATCACTGTGATTGGTTCATGTGCCCACCATTACTATACTATGGCGGGGTTTTTTGGACGTGTCTGACAGTGACCTTTTTATTTGTGTTTTTAACACCTTTTTTATGCCATGGGGTGTTTATAAAACGCTTTCTGTGATGTTTTGGGGAATTTTTAGGACTTTTAATTTTTTGACATTTTTATGACATACTACACTTTGGGTTTTCAGTATGGAGTGTTTACAAAACAGAGTTTTTGTTTTTTTTATGTTGGATTTTTACAATGAAAAATTAAAGAATAATTTTTAATCAATACAAATTGCTTTTAAAGTAAAATAATTACTGTCATAGTGTGTCATAAAAATGCTAAACATATCCAAAATGGCGTGTCCTAAAAACACAAAAAATCAATCTAAGGTAGTATTTTATGAACAAAAATAATGTGATAAAAATGCAACAAAATGTCTTATATATTTTTTATTTTAATTTTTTATACTTTATTGATCCCAATATTTCAGGAACATCTGGGGGGTTAAGGTGTTTAAGTGTTTTTAAAAATGTCATAATACAGTCAGAAAAAAAAAAAAAAAATTTGACAATACATTGAGGCAAAAAAATTTATTAAAAAATGACATTGTATAGTAAGATAAAATGTTTAGTGAAAAACAGAATAGTAAAACAAAAATTGTTGGGGAAAATTGTCAGTATATTAAATATCATAGAAAGAGAATAATTAAATATATTATACCATGACTTTAATGACGTTCTATATTAAGACTTTTTATAGTGAGCTCTTTGTGATATACTACACTACGATGTTCTTTGGCGTTGCAGTTAAACAGAATGAAAAGTCTTAATAATCAATTAAAAACAAAACTTCAAACCTCCAGAAAAAAACAGATAATAAACAGCCACTAAACGGTTATCAATGATTTCTCATAATTAAATCCATAAATAAAAGATAATAAATGAATTTAGACTTTTTTTTTTTTGAAAAAAATATGATACCAATCTAACTAATTCTGACATATTAATTTATCATTAAATTTCATAAATCAAACAGCCTCATGTTGAGACCAGATTATGAGATGTAAAAATTATTACTTATTTCCACATAATTATGAACTACAGAGTCATAAATCTGGATTATTAATCCCAAATGATAAAAATCATTTATTTCAGGCTCATTAACCCCAAAAAAGTAAAATAATAAATTCAAAACGTGGACTCAAGTCAGTCTGAGGTCATTTGTAAAAAGTTTTTTTACTTTGTCACAAGCGAGATTATAAATCAGAACAACAGATAAATCAATACTGTGATCAGTCAAAATATTAACTTTGATCTTCTCGTCATTCGTGTGTAATTTCATTCACCCGTTTATTTTCCTGGCAGGTTGGAAACTTCTGTACAGATCCGAGTTCTGACGGGTTTTGGATTAAATAAAGATAAACTGTGACGTCTGAGGAAACGTGTTTGTTTCCTGCAGAAAAAGAGACGAGAACGCAAACAATCACCGTGTATCGATTCTGTCACTTCCTGCCGACTTCGTGCTTCAAATTTAGTTTCAGCTGCAGCGAGGCTGATTATCGGAAAAGGATCAATTCCACCAGAGCCGGTGTCCCGTCAGGAAACGGTTTCCACGTCAGCGAAACGCAGATTACAGATTAAATCAAAAGATTTTCCACACAAACGTTGTAATAAGTGGATTTATCAACGGTTAATAAATCATTTATTAAAGCTTTGATAAATCAGTCACAAACCACCAACACGAGTCAGCGGTGGGTTGCCAGGTTGTGGCGGCTGTTTCATCTCCTCAGGTGGAACGTCAGAACCAATCAGATAAAAGCTCAACCTGGCAACTCATAACTGGGTTTACAACTGATGGATTAAACGTGATTAAATGACTTTAACGATTAATTATTATAAACTCGTGTGGCTTCTTCCAGACTTCATAGGAATTTCTTACAAACTTACAAATTTTCCAAACAAAGCAACTGGGGTTTGGCATCGAGCTGAGTGAGTGTGTGTGTGTGTGTGTGTGTGTGTGTGTGTGGCAGATGATGAAGATGATGATGAAGAGTCTATAGGAGGACGCAGTCCGAGTCCTTATCTCTCCTCCTGGCCTGCTGCGACCCTTGACCTCTGACCTGCAGACGACAACAACAGAGCAGCGTCACGACTCGGCGTTCGCTTCCAAGGGGGCGGAGAACGTTTCAGCAGGTGTAACAAACATGGCGGCCGTTACCTGCGGCGGCGGCGCCGCCTGCCCCGCCCCCCCCTGCTGCTGCTGCTGCTGCTGCTGCTGCTGCTGCTGGTGCTGGTACTCCTCCTGCTGGAGCTGCCGGGCCAGCTCCAGGTCGCTGAGGGGCCCCGGGGCCCCGCCCTGCTGCTGCTGCAGGGACACCGCCACCAGGTAGTCCTGACACCAACGACAGGGTCAGTCAGAGAGCTCCGCCCACCTTCGGCCTCCGCCCCCACCCCCCTCCGTCGGGCCTCACCTGGTCGATCTGCCTCTGCTGCTCCTGGGCGGAGGCGGGCAGGGCGGAGGTGGGCGGAGCTCTCTGATGACACAGCCTGAAGTCGGAGTCGCAGAAGTTGCCGTCGCCCTCGACGTTGTGCAGAGACTCCCACACCAGAGCCTCCTCCTGCAGGAAGCCCTGGTCCGTCACCAGCAGGTACAGGTGGCCCTGAGGGAGGGGAGAAAACTTTATTTACAACAGGTACGGCTGACAAAACTTTATCAAGAAGAATGGGTTACTATGAGAGAGGGGGAGAAAACTTTATTTAAAATTTGTACAGGTGACAAAACTTTATTAACAACGGGTATGGCTGATCCTGAGAGAGGGGGAGAAAACTTTATTAAAAACAGGTACAGGTGACATTGAGAGAGGAGGACAAAACTTTATTAATAATGACTGTGTGTGTGTGTGTGTGTGTGTGTGTGTGTGTGTGTCCACCTTGTGTTTGATCATGGTACTGAAGTGGTTGTTCCTGAAGAACACGGAGATCTCTCCCTCTTTGGCCGTCGTGTTGAGCTCACACAGGCCGTGATACGACAACTGAGTCGCCGTCGACTCCAGGAACTGCTCCGCCACCAGACCTGGGGACGACGGACGCACAAACGGGGGTGACGAGCGATTCGTCGGACCGCCGCGGTGCGACGCCGCGCGTCCGTTTGAGTTACCTTCGCTGACTCGGCTGCTGTCAGCAGAGTGTTTGTAGTCGATGATTTTCTCCACCAGCTGGTTGTAGCTCAGTTTCCCCACAGCAGCCACCATCTCTGGACTCTGAACACACACACACACACACACACACACACTTCACTACAGCACCGAATGTGGATTCATCCACTGCTGAAAATAGTCCCCAACAAATGCTTTCTATATTTCTTCCTGTGTCCCAGTGTGGTGTGAAAACACACACACACACACACACACACACACACACGCCGAGCGACTCACCTGGGGGTCGACCAGCCAGCCGTGGTACAGCGGGATGTCCAGCAGGTCGAACACGATGCACTCAGGTGTGTATTCAAAGTCCGTCACGCCGGTGAAACGTACGTTGACGTCCAGACCGGTGGAGAGCTTGGGGAGGACGGCCATGGCGTCGCTCATGTTCTGCAAACACACACACACACACACACACACACACACACACACACACACACAGGTCATCCACTGCACTGATAAAGACTGCTCGTTGTTTCTCCAGTCTGAGTTTTATTTTGAAAGTCACCTGATTTCCTGTCTGTGTGTGTGTGTGTGTGTTCTCACCTGTTGGAAGTTGAGCTCCATCCCGTCAGCTTTCTCTCGAGGTGTGACAGACAACACACACTCCCCTACACACACACACACACACACACACACACACACACACACACACATCTGTATCAGCTGAGGTCATGTGACCTTTTAGTCACCGTGGCGTGTGTGTGTGTGTGTGTGTGTGTGTGTGTGTGCACAGTCTTACCCAGGTGAGCCATCAGGTCCTCAGTGGTGATCACCTCAGTCTGAGCAGGAAGCTTCGCCTGAACACACACACACACACACACACACACAGCAGGATTAAAGGGTCAGTTCACCCAAATCCACCTCTGATATGCTGTGTGTGTGTGTGTGTGTGTGTGTGTGTGTGTGTGTGTGTGTGTGTGTGTGTGTGTGTGTGTGTGTGTGTGTGTGTGTGTGCGTGTGCGTGTGTGTGTGTTTCACCTTCCAGCGCAGGAACAGTGTGTTCATGATGGCCAGCAGGGGGCAGGGTCCGTTCTCGCTCTGCGTGATGATGGGCGTCTTCTTCTCCTTCCAGGTGATCCACTTCACCAGGTAATACACCGGCATGGACGGCCCCGCCTCCGCGCCGTGGGCGGGGGCGGAGGAGGAGGCGCCCTGCGGAGGAGGAGCAGGAGGAGGAACTGCTGCCGTAGAGACGGCGCCCCCTGTGGACGAGAACAGAGCTGCTCGTTATAATCCCCAATCTCATTCCACCTCATTTAATCTTAAATCTTAATCCCTGATGCGTCAACACACACACACACACACCGCAGGACGTCTCACCTGCAGCTTCCGTCCTCTTGTCGTCCTCCTCACCGGGGACCTCGCCGGACGGAGCCGAGCGGGACGAGGACGGGACGTCCTCCGCGGCCGGGACGCCGTCCGACAGCTCCAGACTTGGGATGGAGAGGGACGCCGAGTCCGTGGACCCCCGCTGGTCCTCCGAGCTGTCCTCCGGGTCCAGGTCCAGACCTGCGGACACGGGGACCGGTTTGCGATCGGACTCTCTGCCTCCGCTCGCGCAGCCAATCGCGTCTCAGAGCAACAATGGCCGACTAGAGGCGGCGCCCGAGCCCAGAACCCGGAAACGTCAACAGAAGCGGTTCAGCGTCCTCACCTGCGTCTTCCCGTCCCCCGTCTGTCTCCACGAGCAGAGCCGACGCAGACTCTTCTTCTGTGGTGTTGGCGGTTAATGTCCCATTTGCGGAGGACAGTGGCGAGGACCCGGGCAGCGTGGGCGTGGCCTCCTCCTCCTCCTCGGCTTTGGCGGGCTGAAGGCTGTCGGCGGCCCCGTTGCTGCTCGGGACCTCGGCTCCGGCGTCCGTCGCCGTGGTTACAAGCAGTCCTTTGGCTTGGGTCTCCGTGGCGAGGGGCGGTTGGATCGGCGGGCCCGCCGCCGGCGTCGGTTCCGAGCCGGACTCCGCCATCGTCGGGCCGATCGGCGCCGGAGAAACGAGCTTGGCAGAGCGGGGGCGCTCGCACCGTACGCACGCAAACAACCAGAGAAGAAGAAGGAGTCACGGAGACGCCGTCGTCATCAGCGTCAGGACGGCGTCTTTACCACAGAGGCGTGACGGAGGGCAGCGGCTGAAGCTTCAACATGGCCTCCCGTATTCTATCGGCCGCGTCCCCGACCTCCCGCTGAGGGTCAGACGAAACAAACGCACCCGTCTCCAGCGCAGGCCGAGTCCCTCGCTATCAGACTCTGTGTCAGGACGAAGAGACGCTGGTCAGAGTCCAACAGGTACGGAGGACAACTTCAGCTTTGGACGTCCTGACAGACCTGGGGACAAAGACAGGACAAGGACGAATCAATAAGGACGCTGTAGGACAGTGTTTACACGCGTGGGGGGGGCGGGGCTTAAACTGTCCGGAAGTTAATTACAGCTGACCGGATGACGACGAAGACAACGTCTCGGTCCCCGAGGACGGTCAGTCCTCAACCAAACAACACACACACACACACACACACACACACTGACCCCGCGTTAAGCCGCTTTCTCCTGGAGCTAGCCAACGCGACGCTAACTCTTCGAGCTAACTTTAGCCGTGTCCGCTCCCTCCCTCCCTCCCGGGACACGGCACCGACCCGCGTCCCCATCGTCACGGACCCTCGGCGGGCGAGACGCCGCTTACCGACCCCGGGTCCGGCCGCGTCGGGGCGAACGGGCGTGCTCCGCTGTTTACATTCCTCGCCGCTCTTTGGCCCCGCCCACCGCCGGGGCGCGACGTCACATCCGCTCAACTTTAAGCTAACCGCGTTAGCCGCTAGCCAGCTAGCTTTGCCGCACAACTTCGTCCGCCGCTCTCCGGGGTGGCGCGGCTCGCCGTCGGAGCGGAGCCCGGCCGTGCGGACGCTGCGCACGGCGTCCGTGTGGTGAAGACGAGCGGGACGAGGACCCGAGCCGCCATGTTCGTGTGGTTAAAGACGGTTAGCTAACACGCAGCTAACGAGGAAGGGCAAACAAAACAATAACATGACGGACACCGAGTCTTGTTCAAATACCGGGCCGAATTTAAAAACAAGAACCCGGAGGTTCGGGCCAGAGTCCAGCTCGTGATCCGCCCGAGCGAAACAACCAGAGCGACTCGACCGAGCAGCGGCGTCAGGTGCAGCGGCTGCCCCTCGCCGCGCGCCTCGGTTCCGCTCACCTTCGTGTCCGGGCCGCTTCGGTCCCGTTCAGTTCGTAACGTCACGCGACGAACAGGTGAAAAACAAACACACACAAACACACACACACCGGAGAAAAGTTTCCCCTGCGCCTCTCCGCACGGTACGCCTCTGCGATGCGGTGCGTTGGATTTGTTTCACGTCGCGGCGCCGGCGGGTGGTGCGGTCGGTCCTGCGGTAAACCCCGCTCTGCTGGGGCTGAGCGAGGCGGATAATGCAACGAACCCCCAGAAGACGCGCTCGTGAGTTGACGCAGCAGGTGATCCAGTGAACTCTGAGTCATGGAATTAAGATAGATGACGATTAACTACGCGTTTTTTAATCTCAGTTTATTTTTAATCTGTATTTGAATAATTTATGTAAATAATAATCAGACGTATTGATTATGTGTGATGGAAATAAAAGCTCACAAAAGGTTTTTCTGTCTGTCCCTGACTCCACACACGGGGGAAAAAAAGATGGAGATTACAGATTACAGATGATATTCTACTTCAGTGGTGTAAACCTGGGGCCCGTGGACCCGTTGGTAGCTCGGTGCAGTGTAGTGGCCATGCTCAGGGGTTTTATTTTGAAGGGTCAGAGAGGAAGCCCCGAGGGCTCGACCTGCGGACGTTACTGTCCTCAGACCAGCGAGCGGACGACATGGACGACCTGTTGGTGTCGAGCAAAGCTGCAGCGAAGGTGAGGCGCTTTACCTGTGTCAGCACGTGTGTGTGAGTGTGTGTGTGTGTGTGTGTGTGTGTGTGTGTGTGTGTGTGTGTGTGTGTGTGTGTGTGTGTGTGTGTGTGTGTGTGTGTGTGTCCCTCCTCCACCTCCTCGACACACACACATATGTGGTGATGAAACGAAGGATGTGTCCCCAGGTCTGGTGAAAAGTCCAACCAGATGTGGTCACTCAAGAGTAGATTACTGTAAACGTTTTCAGAATATTATTCTGGGATTAGAAATAAAAGTGTTGGTTTGTTTAATCCGGCACCTCTGTGTTTTATTATTCTATGTGAAAATAAACCAGTGAGTGGGGGGTTGTCCAGTCAGCTCCTGTTAATGTCAGCTAATGATGGACCTGAGGAGGGTTATCAGTGTGTGTGTGTGTGTGTGTGTGTGTGTGTGTGTGTGTGTGCATGTGTGCGTGTGTGTGTGTGTGTGTGCGTGTGTGTGCGTGTGTGTGTGTGTGTTGCCATGACTCCTCTAAATAAACTTCAGCTCGTCCAGAGGACACGACCTTTGCGGACACAGACCTGAGGAAACGGTAACAAAGAAGTTAAACGTTTTCACTTATCGATCAGTCCGTGCACGTATTGATCCAGTTATTGATTCCCCCACCCTTTTAGTGATGGGACAAACAAACAAACAAACACACGTTAATTTAAATTGATCGCCGCTTGACTCGTGTTCACCCTAAAACCTGCAGTCACCTGAGGACACGGCAAATATTTACAGACGGGAACCGATTTAGATCCACAGCTCCGCCTGGACGGAACCAAACGCACCCAAGACCAGGACTGACGGGGGTCTCGAACCCACTTCGGCGCGGAGGCGGACCGGGCAGCAGGCGGTGAACTTCAGACCTGCCGGAGCCAATAAATGGGATGCTCAAATATTTGGATTTGACAAACAGGAGACGAGTCGCCGCAGGACGAAAGCTCACGTCAGCGTGTCTCTCCTCCCGCCAGGCTGGTTTCTACGGCAACCAGAGGGTCCACGTCGTCCTGGGCGGCGGCTCGTGCGACCTGGACTCCGTGGCTTCGTCGCTGGCGATGGCCTACTTCCTGTTCAGGGTGAGACGGAGCAGCGAGGACGGCGGTTTGAATCCCGCAGCTGAGAATGTGAGAGACTTTGGTTTGTCCTCTCTCTCTGTCTCAGACGTCCGCCGGTCCCGGACCCGTCGGTTCTCTGGTCCTTCCGGTTCTCAATGTCCCCCGGTCGCTGTTCCACCTGCGAGCCGATGTCCTCCTGTTGCTGAGAGAGGCCGGCATCTCCGCGGAGACCCTGGTGTTCCGGGACGAGGTGGACCTGGCCCGTCTCCACGGCGACAGGAGGCTCGCGCTGACGCTGGTGGACCACAACGTCCTGCCCAGGTCTTAAATATCAAGACGTCCGTGAGACGTCCCGCCGATACCGTCCCGCTAATCTGAAGAACTACGGTCCTGGTCTGCAGCACCGACGCCGACCTGGAGGGGGCGGTAGCGGAAGTCATGGACCATCACCAGCTGGAGAGGACGGCCTCGTCCTCCTGTCCCGTGACCGTGCAGGCGGTGGCGTCCTGCAGCACCCTGGTGCTGGAGCGGATCCTGTCCAGAGCGCCGGAGATCCTGGACCGCCGACTGGCCCTCCTGCTGTACGGTGAGGTTCAGGAGGGGGACGCCGTCCGCTGCTGTCCTCCGTGCGGGCGTGACTGTCTCTGCGTCCCCGCAGGTGCGATGGTGGTGGACAGCGTGAACCTGTCTCCCGTCGCCGGCCGGACGACGGTTAAAGACGGTCAGATGGTCCACCTGCTGCAGACGCGGTTCCCTGACCTGCCACAGCGCGGCGCTCTTCACGGCGCCCTGCTGGCGGCGAAGTTCGACCTGTCAGGTAAACCCACCGGGGTCGGGGGGGCGGCGTCCGTCACGGCGACAGGTGTTTCTTCACGTTGGTGTTTCATGTCTCAGGTTTCACCACGGAGCAGATCCTGGCGAACAACGTGAAGACGGTCGGCGGGGGCGAGCTGAGAGTCGCCGTCAGCATCGTCTACATGAGTCTGGATGTAAATATCAGACGACGTGTTTGTGGTTTGGTCTCGAACCCCCGGACCAGCAGGGGGCGACTCCCAGCATGCACCTCACCTGTGCTGCGAGCAGGTGAGGTGCATGCTGGGAGTCGTTGCGCGCCGTGACGCGTCTCGTCGTGTCGTGTCCGCCGGCAGACGTTTCTTCAGAGGGAGAACCTGCAGCAGGAGCTCCGCCTCTTCTGCCAGTCACATGGTCTGGACGCTGCGGTCGCCATGACGATGTCCCTCAGCGGCCAATCGGACGAGCCCGTCAGAGAGGTGGCCGTCTACAGCTCCAACCCTCTGTACAGGCGGGAGGTAGGATTACGATCAAAGTGAGGATTAGACATACACGATAAAACATGGATTATGATAAGAGTGAGTTTCTTTTAGGATTAAGATTAAGAGTTCTATCATTAGGATTAGGATTAAAAAATTATCTACGATTAGGATCAAAGAAAGGATGAATATTAGGATAAGGATTGGGATTACCATTACAATGAGGGATTAATATGGAATGGTTGTGTTCTCTCTTTTCTGACCCTAAGATTAGCCATGCCCTCTTGAACTCTCGTAGCCCCGCCCTCTGCCTGTCTCCTGCCAGCAGTCCATATAAGGACATCCTGGCCTATCACCAGGGCAACGCGCTGGCCTCTCGCAGGAAAGTCCTCCCTGTCCTCACACGCTTCCTGTCCGACTGGTGGCAGAGACAGGTGCATTGTGGGGCAGATGGCGAAGAGCTGGAGCTCGACCAATCGGACGCGATGATCTCCGACGCGTTCCCTGTCACCAAAGAGTCGGCCGACCTCTGCGAAGCCGACCAGCCGCCCCACGTTTACGTCGGCCGTCGCCACCGCCAGCGGCTGCGGCTGGGAGCAGGGGATTATGGGAAGGCGGAGGAGGATTACAGCGGCAGGATGATGCCGCCGCCGCCGCCGCCAATGAACAGTTTGGTGGACGGCTGCCCGCTGGACGGCGGCTTCAACCAGGAGGCGTTACTGGAGAAGTTCAGCAGGATGGGAGGGGGAGGAGAGGAGCAGATGGGGAGGGGGAACCCGTGAGGAGGAGGAGGAGGAGGAGGAGGATGAAGAGCAAGGTGGACGGGTTACAGCCAGCAGAAGACGTTCATCGTCCTAATTTACGGTTACGTTTTTACCTCCGACCCGTGATGTCATCTTTATTACAACTTTACAATTATTAAGTGGTCATGAAAACGATTTTAATCTCTTCTTCACGTGATTGATAAAAGTCAGAAAAAGAAACTGTGGTCGTGGTCTTTGTCGACGGTGCGTCGTGTCGCCCTCTGGTGGCGTGAGGTGGTAAACGTCTTTTACTGAAACCGCTGACGTTTTTAAAAAACTTTTCACGGGACTTTTTTTTTTAAAAAAACAAAATAAAATATGAGAATTTCTCGATGAGTTCAATAAGTCCGAACAGTCCTGACGACGCTGCGTCATCAAAACCCTCCAGACGAAAAACAAACGCAGCGATCTGCGACTCAGCAGGCAGGTACATGCACGCCGCCGCCGTTTCCACCCCAGCGCCTCTGCTTGTACTTGTCACGGTCGCCGTGGCAACGGGGCCGGGCCCTCGCCGCGGCGACGCGCCACACCTCTGCTGTCACGCTGCCTGAAAGTACACAGAGAGAGAGAGGGAGAGAGAGAGACACAGGCGAGGTGTCAGAGTCCACTCATAAACTCATAAAAAGCCGCTGTGATGTCACCAGGTGAGCCTCCAGGTGTGCAGCAGCAGGTTTACCAGCGGTCCCGGCCGTTAGCGCTGAACCCGTCTCACCTGTCTCGCCTGTCTCACCTACCTGGCTGCGGCGGAGAGTGAGCGACTTTCCCGTCGGCCGCCTGAGAGGACGTCGACCCCCCCCCCACCACCACCACCACCACCGCCAGCTCACCTGCTGTAAGTCCTCACCTTTCTTACCTGGTGACTCCTCGGTCTGTGTGCAACGGGGCGTATGAATAAAGTTCTGTAAGTAGTACTGTGCACGCTGGGTTAGCGTGACATTTGGACCTTCGGTAGCGACGGGACGTGAAAACCAGGTAAACAGGAAGAGAGCTGGGAGACAGGTGAGTCACAGGTGAGGACATACGTGGTTCTGCATGAGCGTGGAGCTTTCTCCACACAAAAAAACCCCATTTAATCCCACTTCTGTTTTGCTCAACGTCGAGATTCAGGTGCGGCCGTCGTAATCTCAGGTTCAGCCGTTTACTTTTTTTTACGCAAGAAGGTCGGTTAGCGAACAACACGCAGCTTCTCGTCTCTTCACCGTCGCGTTTTCGTTGTCGCCGACAGCAGCGGGAGAAGCATGGAGCCCAAAGAGGAAGAGCAAGAGGACGACACCCGAAGGTCAGAGTTCGTTCGCGACGTTTGGTTTCAGTTTTACGTCAGAAAATGTTCCTGCCTCCTTAAAAAAGATCCGACAGAGAGGACATCTTCATCACCTGAATTCACCTCTGACAGAAAACGTGCAGCGTCGTCTGCAAAGAAGATTTTCTTCTGATAGTTTCTGCAGCTGTGACTTTCTGTGTTTAAACATTTCGATGGCGCGACGGGAAAGAAAGTTTCTGCCAAAGACGTTAAAAAAATAAAATAAAACTTCCTGCGTGCAGGTTATTTCTGTCGGCCGATGACACAGAGAACATCGACACCGCCAACAGTACGACGACTGCTGATACTACTACAACTACTACTGCAGCTGCTGGTAGTACTTCAGCCCCCAGCCCGGCTCCTGCTGCTCCACCTGAGGATCCAACAGGTACTAAGTTAAAGAAACAAAAACAAAACAACACTCACATCTGTTAATATTAACTTTTTTTCCAGTGGGTCAAAAAAAGCTCCTGATTCGACTAAACAAACTTCTCTTCGCTCGAGTGACCTTGACTTGTAAACTCAACAGTTAAACATCTATATCTAAATGTTCCTTATCTCGCTCCCCAGAGGAGGAATCAGGTGACCTTGTGAGCGGGAACGCCGCCGCCGCCGCAGGTGAGAGTCAGAGCCCGGGAGTCAGGTGACTTCCTGTCGTCTCTCCTAGCTGACATCTTTGTTTTTTTTTTTAAGATGAAGAGGAGACGGAGGGACAGACCTCACCTGGAGACGAGGAAGGTGAGAGACCTCGTCCATCTCCACATCTTAAGCTCCGCCCGTCCCCATCACGACCTCTCCTTGTCTCCCCGCAGGTGACGGCGAGCAGGTGGTGGATTTCCAGACAGGTGACTTCCTCTCCCCTTCTTCTTCTTCTTCTTCTTCTTCTTCTTGTCTGACTTTCCCGTCTTCATGTGGACAGGAGCAGCTGAGTCTCAGCAGAAAACATCGACCCCCACCAGAGACGGACCAGGTACTACGAGAAACCGCATCCAGCCAGAATCCTGGACCTGAACCTCGGCGAATCTTTTTTGTGTACCGGTATAAAATGATGCCGCCGTGCGTCCTCAGAACCTCCCAGCAGTCTGGCCTTGTCGGGTTCACGACCAGCGAAGAAGAAGGTCCTGGTGGCTCCGGCTCTCAGTCTGTCTTTAGGTAACCTCGGCGTCTCCTCGTCCCCGATCCTGACACAGCGACTCGGCGCCTAAATAACGACACGTGTCCAACCTCAGGTCGCAGCGAGTCCACCGTCTCCGACGACTTCCCCTCCGTCTTCCTCTCCCCCTCACCTGAGGACGAAGACGACACGGGGCTCGACTTCGACCTGGACGCCATCGAAACGCCGTCCGACAGCGAATCGCTGCCCTTCCCCATCTATGACCTGGATCTGGAAGGTGAGAGGTCCAAAAACGGCGAAAACGGGCGAAAAACGCTTAGAAAAACTGATTTTGGACTCGTGTTCCAGACGACCTGCGGCGCCTCGGCGTGGCGTCCCGCCGCCGCAGACCCGTCGGCTGCGGCCCGAGGTCCGGGTCTGCCTCTCAGACCTGCTGCCCAGACCAGAGCGGGATGGGCGCTCTGGAGAGGGAGGACGTGGTGGACGGCGAGGGCGTCCGCTGGCGCTGCTTCTCCACAGGCGACCCCCCCCAGGAGAGCCTGGTCAACATGAGCGTCCTGGACCCGTTTCTCCGGGTGCTGTCCCACGGAGGTAGGCCCCCGACGCCGCGGCGGGTGGGGGGAGGGGGCGGAGTCCACCTGATCTCGTCCTCACCCCCCGTGGGCCCCGCCCTCTCTCTGTCGCCTCTCAGGTTACTACGGAGACGGCATGAACGACATCATCGTGTTCTCCTCCTGCCACCTGCCGCAGAACAACATGGACAACTACCAGTACGTGATGGACAATCTGTTCAGGTGGGACGCGCACAAACACAGCAACACAAAGCAGTTTAATTCGTTTTACAACAGCTTCACACACACACACACACACACACACACAGGTACGTCGTCGGGACCCTGGATCTGATGGTTGGGGAAAACTACGTGATTGTGTATCTCTGCGCCGGAGGTCAGACGGACAAACTGCCGGGGATCGGTTGGCTGCGAGAGTGTTACACCACCATCCACAGGAAGTAAGGCCGCCGCCGCCCAGCTCTGCTGTTTCACTCCGTGTCCACCAGGTGGCGTCAGAGCTTCACTCTCAGTTAACAGCTTTTCCTTTCGCCCTGACGGTTTAACTGTAACGCGCAGTTTGACTCCGCCCCTTTAAGTAGAGCAGGCAGGTAAACGCAGGTACAGACAGGTACAGGTGCGTCGAAGGTTGTCCCGTCTTTTTGAGTGTCGGACTCCGGAGTTAAAGAGTTCTGAGACGGGCCCGGGTGGCGCCCCCCCCCCCGCTGGCCCGGACAGGAGCCGAGCAGCGGGTCAACCCACCTGTCCCCGTTCGTTTGCAGACTGAGGAAGAACCTGAAGGGTTTCTACGTGGTCCACCCCACCTGGTACATCAAAGCCCTCGTCACCGTCATCAAACCCTTCATCAGGTCCGTCGTGTTCTGCAGCCAGACTGTTACCCGTGTCATTTTAAATGATGAACAGGTCAGACAGGTACAGGTGTGCTCAAGTGTAATCCCCCCCAGCTCTAAGTTCAGCAGGAAGCTGGAGTTCGTCAACAGCCTCCAGGACCTTTCCAACGTCATCCCCACCGAGCACGTGCAGATCCCAGACTGCGTCAGACAGTGAGCGATCGTTGTTTTTATTTACCGATTCATCTGTTTACTCCTGTTTAACCACGGGACGACAAACAAACCTTTATTTCTTTGAGGAAACACACATTAGATGATGTGTGTTTTCAGTAACTCCAGTACACAAGTTGTTGTGATGATGTCACTTCCTCTGTCTGCAGGTATGACCAGAGCCTGTCCAGGTGAAGCTCCGCCCCCCCCTCCGGAGGACGCCTCCAGCAGGTGGGGGCGCCGTCGGCGGCGTCTCCTCATCAAGTTTCACAGCTAAAAAAAAAAAACCAAAGGATCTAACAGATTTTTATTAATTCAGTTTTTAATCGACTTAAATGTCGTAAACGTTTTGGAGAAAACATTCGTTTTATTTTTTAAAATATTTTTCTTTTCATTTCATATTTTTATGTCCAGTCTCATGGAAGATTTTCAAACTGAAGGTGTATGGAACCTGGTGAAGGTCGTTTGTTTGTTTGTTTGTTGTTGTTTTTTCTCTCCACGCTGCACTTTCAGTATTGAACCGACAACCCTGCCGGGGTCGGACGCCTTGCTTCAGGCGCGAGTCGTTTGTTTCCGGTGCTGAATAAAATCACGATGGGTCACCGTTTTTTTTATCTTCGTGAAAATGTTTTTAAACACTTGAAGTTGATGAAGGTCAGGCCCCGTATTTGACCTCTGACCTCTGAGCAGAAACATAAACAGTCGGCAGGTGTCGGGTCGGAGGAGAAAACTGAGCGGGTGGGGGTGAAGGTGCCGGCGCTGCCAGGCACAGACTTGTTTACTCAGGAAACTCTCAGGGCCGTGAGTGTGAGGGCGGAGCTACCGGGACGGTCCAGTACGGGACGGACCAGTATGGGACCGGGACGGACCAGTGTGGGACGGTCCGGGACAGGTCGGTTCCAGCTCTCCTGCCGCTCGTAAACCTGTAAACTGAAATTAAACACAAGTGTCTCGTCGGGGTTCCTGTTGTGTGTGTGAGCTTTTCCTGCTGTGACACACACACACACACACACACACACACACACACACACAGCTGTGTTCAGCGAGCCGGCCAATGAGAGCTCAGAAAGGACCTGTTACCTGTCGTCTGGTCCGTGCACCTGGAGACAGATTTATTATGTGTGTGTGTGTACGAGGGGGGAACACTGTGCTCATTTATAAAGTACAGTGTGTGTGTGTGAGTGTGTGTGTGTGTGTGTGAGTGTGTGTGTGTGTGTGTGTGTGAGGCTGGTCTGTATAAACCCAGCGGCTGGTCAGGAAATGGAGCCTGACAGGAAGGAAGTGAGGTAGCTGCTGAGGAAACTCAATAAACAGGAACACGGCCGAGTGTGTGTGTGTGTGTGTGAGTGTGTGTGTGTGTGTGTGTGTGTGTGTGTGTGTGTGTGTGTGTGTGTGTGTGTGTGTGTGTGTGTGTGTGTGTGTGTGTGTGTGTGTGTGTGTGTGGACTGAACCCCCCCCGCTCCTCACAACCTTCTCAAAAGGCGGTTTGAGGGTTAAGACCTGGTTCAGGACCGACGCCGCTGATCGAGCTCCTGATTGGTCGGTCTCAAGAGCGGATTTGTTCGGCCGCCACGAGACGCACGTTACGTAACAAACGCACAAAAATCACACAATTCGGGCGAGATTAGTTTAATGTGATTTAAAAGGTGCGTGGACAAAACATCCAGAAACAACAGGAAGTCGGGACACGCGGATACTTTAGATCTGAAAGTGCTCGAAACAGGAAATACCTTGGTTGTGCGTTATTGTCGCGCACACAAAAAAAGTCGCCTCCTTTAACGCCGTCCCGACAACTCAACACAAAAATGAAAAACAACGAGAAGAAAAAAAAAAGAGGAGGCTTCGTGAAATCCGTAACCCCAGCGGTTTTCTTTAGCGTCTTTTCGGCGCGTTTCTCGAATCCCGCCTGTCGGCAGGTCGTCATGGAAACGGCGGGATGTCTGACACCCGGCGATCACGCGAACGAACCTGACGTCATATTTCAGGTACCGGCAGAGGAACTGCCCCCCCAGTTGATGGGTTCATATTAACGTCTATTTAAAGGAGCAACAACAACAACAACAACAACAACAACCTGTCAGCTGACTCGTGTGGGTTCTGCAGGTTCGGACCGCGGGAACCAAAACAAAAAAAAAGGCTCAAGGTGCCGCGAGTCACAGAAATGCTTTGTGGTCAATACTCTTAATGGATGTAGGAGCTATGCAACACAAACACCAACAATGAAAACAAAATCATCTGTGATAAACAACAACAACAACAACAAAAATAAACGGATAAAGAGGAAGCGTCGGGACAGAGTCTTTGTGTTTCTGCCTGAAGGCGAGACTGAGGGCACAGTGCTCCAGTGTTGTTCAACTGTAAGCCGTGTGTGTGTGTGTGTGTGTGTGTGTGTGTGTGGGGGGGGGGGGGATGAAGAGAAGAGGAAGAGGAAGAGAAGAACTGTGGTTGTGATAAACAAAAGGAGCCAGACGACCGATCCCCAGAACGGGTCCGAGTTTCCGAGAACCGGAGGAGGAACGAGCCGAGACTCGAACCCGGAGACCCGAAGGTTTCCATCTGGTTCTGGTGCTGGAGGGTCTGGGGACTGGACCTGAACCCTGTGCGGGTCCTGATCCTCGGGCCCCAGCGGGACCCGAGGACCCGGATCGGGGGAAAACCCACCTGCAGTTCCCACCGCGAACCACAGGTGTCGCCAGACCGGCGGGGGCTGGTGGGATGTGAATCTGTGGAGGGAGGGAAACCTCCCACGTTCTGGGGAGTCCAGTGAACGCACCGCGACGGTTTGAGGAAACCGACACCAGCGGCTTTTCCTTAAATAGACGTTTCCGACCTCTCGAGGCCGCGAGGAGGAGGAGGAGGAAGAGTGAGTCGGCACGTTTCCACGGCAACCACCCACGGTAGCGCCGGCAACGGGCCGAGGTGCCCGTTCAACGCCGCTGCTTCGCTTCGTAGTGTTCGCAGATGTCGCCGCATCTTTATGCTGCTTTCTCTTTTTTCGGGGTGAGGGGCAGTTATAATGATCAATGGCCACTGACAATCAATCAATCAATCAATCAATCAATCAATACTGAAATGCTGAAACCCAGTGAGGTGGGGAGTTCACGGCCGGCGTCGCCATTCTGTATCCCCGACTCAGGAGGGACGCAAAATAACGCTGTCAATAACAATGTCGTTAAAAATTCTACTCCGTCTCCCGCCAGACGCAGTAAAAGAGGCTCCACACACACGTTTCGGAAATGTCGGTGCGGGAACCAAAATGTCGGCGGGGACGCAAAACGCGTCGGCCGAAACATCCGCCCACGCGGCGCAGACGTAGGAAACAAACGGAGGTTTTGAGCCGGGGGGCCCCGCTGACTGTGAAGTCAACGTTTATATTTAAACTGCTGGATTATTAAAACCATATGACGTCTCTCACACACACACACACACACACACTCACACTCACACACACAGAGTCCAGTGTAGCAGGAATTTGCGGGACTTTCCCATCTCCTCAAACGAGAGTCTTAAATCATTCAGCTGAGCAGAGTGAAGCATCCTGGGAAATGAAGTGTAACGACGTCATCGCCGAGGCGACCGTGCGACCGATAAACAAAAGCGAGGGGGCCGGAAAACAAACAAACAAACAAACAAAGTGAAACCCCCGGACGAAGAGGCCGGCCGAGCAGAGTGAAGCCTCCTGGGAGATGAAGTTAAGATGAGAGGATGTAGTTTTCCTCGCTGCTTCCTGGTTGAGGGAATGCTGGGAAACGTAGGCTCTTAAGATGGAGCGTCTCAAACTACAGACATTCTGTCATGGAGCGGTAAAACAGGGGGATTGTGGGAGGTGTAGTCCTCGTCTTTGTGCTTGTTCTGCGGGGTCGGATGACGAACCGGGGGTTTTTATTGGACCTGAGGCGTGGGACGACCCCCCCGACAGAGGGGCGGGGCTTCGCTCGAGGACACGTCAGCGGGGCGGGAGGGCGACGCTCGGACACGGGACGGCAGTTGGTTCGGAGGAGGGAGGAGGTCGAAAGGTCCGGGGCCGGTTCCACACGCGCTCCTGAAAACTCAAAGACACACAGGTTGGAGTGGACAGGTGAGGACAGGTGTGGACGGGTGTGGACAGGTGTGGACAGGTGAGGACAGGTGTGGACAGGTGTGGGACAGGTGTGGACAACCAGACAGAAAGCAGAGCTCACCGGCTACAACAGGCTGTTCCTGCCGTTCATGTTGGGCCCTTTAGATCTCATCTGCTCCTGCACCGACCCCGACTGTGAACACACACACACACACACACACACACACACACACACACACACACACACACACACACACACACACACAGACACACACACACACACACACACACACACACACACACACAATGTGTTTTATATACACATTTCAAATTTTCTTTATTGTTGTTTATGTGCGTGCTGCTTTCAGGATTTCTTCCATGACGATGCTCTGTCTGTTTACTTTTTTTATTTTGTGTTGAAGTGTGTGTCTGTGTGTGTGTGTGTGTGTGTGTGTGTGTGTGTGATGCTAAAATAGAAGCAGGAAGCTGAGACACTTCCTGTCTCTCTGTGAACACTGAGCTCTCTGTTCAGATGGAAACTTCTTCTGCATCTCTCGTTTCCACATTCAGAGTCTGCACCCTTCAGGTTTTAACCCCAGGGTGTCCAGGTCCTGGTCCTGGTCCTGGTCCTGGACCTGGACCTGGACCAGGGCACCTGGACAGGTGAGGCGACAGGTGTGGGGTCTCACCGGCTGCAGACCTTCTGCCATCTCTCCAGAGCCGATGTGCGTGAGGTGGATGAAGTTTGTCGGCTCTCCGATCATACTGCGATCGATCTTCCTCCTCTTCTTCTTCTGCACACACACACACACACACACACACACACACACACACACACACACACACACACACACAGTGTTAGTGTTATCACAGGTATAGCAGCGCGGCGCCGACACGCCTCCACACGTCCACATACTCTCGCGCTCGCATCATCGCTCGGCCGCCAACGCAAACAAACACGGGCCGCGCTGCGTTCAGGGACGCCCCGCCAGAATCCGCAATCACAACCGTTTCCGTCCGAGTTAAGAGGATTAAGCTCCTCGGGATTATTCGGAGCTGTGATGTAACGGACGGACCGGGGTCGCGGGGACCGCGGGACATCACCGGGAATCTGGGTCTGGATCTGGATCGGACCCAGACCCAGTCTGACCCGCAGCCGGTTGATGGCTCATCCCGTCTTACTGAACTCCGGCTGGTACTTTTCCATGAATCAGTCGTTCTCCAGCGAGCGTCAACACGTCAGCATCCGGCCGCTGAATCACGGACCGTCGCCGTGGCAACCTCGGCAAGCTGCGGCAGCCGGGGAGCGGGTCGGAGGTTCGGACGGGAAACCAGAAACCGGCCGGATTCGCCTAATCTGCCGATCGGCGGTCGGTTCAGAACCCGGAGAGACTCGGCATGAAACCAGGAAGTGAAGATCGGCGCCCGGTCTGACCCCCCGACCTCGCCGACTCAGGGATTCAACAGTTTTCGCCGCCGAGTCTCCCGGCAACAAGCCGAGCGGCGTCATCCTCTTCATCACCCGTGAGTCATCGGCATCAAGCAGCAGGCAGGGATTTCAAAATAAGAGGCCATGACATCACGGGGCCGAACCCTGCTGCCCAAATCTGCAGAGGATGCCATCCACCCGGTGTGTGTGTGTGTGTGTGTGTGTGTGTGTGTGTGTGTGTGTGTGTGTGTGTGTGTGTGTGTGTGTGTGTGTGTGTGTGTGTGTGTGTGTGTCTGAACCGGCTGAGCTCACACAGGAAGCTCGGCCCGACTTCCCTGAGAGCGAAGCCACGGCCGGCGTGTGTTTATTAAAAGTGTATTGTCGCTGCGCCACAATGGAACAAACAGAAACCGCTAAAAATACAGACAGAGGAAGGGGGGGGGGGTCTGTGGGGGAGAGGACCCCCCTCCCCCCCAATCAGTCTGAACACACACACACACACACACACACACACACACACACACACACAGCGTTTACGAGGCATAAATCATGGAGAGAACCACGATGTCATCATTTCCCATCCGGTGATGTCATCCATGCTAACCGACGGGGGGAGCGACGTGTTCTGAATTTCATCACGGGCGAAAAGCGAAGAAAAAAGGAAGGAGGCGTGGGGCGCCGGAGGGAGGAGGAGGAGGAGGAGGAGGAGGAGGAGGAGGAGGAGGGTGCCGCCCTGCGGGAGGTCAGAGTTCGCGGGTAAAAACAGGAAGTTGTGCCACCGGCGCTCGTTTCGGTCGCTTTGCGGGGATGAAGTGTGTGTGTGTGTGTGTGTGTGTGTGTGTGAGTCTCTCACCGGTGGGGGCTTGGCCACCACGCAGCAGCCCATCTTGTGCCAGAAGTCGCTCATGCCGACGCTCCGCCTCTCCAGCTGCCAGCCGCCGCTCTCTGCTGCCGCCCTGCAGGCTGGGGGGGGAACTGCAGCCTGGAGGTAATCCTGGGGCATTCAGACGCCGAACGCTGCGCTGAACCCCGAACCAGCCCCGCACACACACACACACACACACACACACACACACACACAGAACAAACGGTGGGCCCAGAGGAGATCAACTAATAAAAATCCACAAGTTCAAAAATCTAATTTATCCTCAGAAATAAAAAAAAAAAAAAACATTAAAAATAAAAATGTTGATTCCTCCACAAACGACAGAATCCCAACGTGGTCGACATTCAGAGGAAAAAAAATCCAGAGTTTTAATGTCGGCGCTCCGGGTTCGATCTGTGGAGACAGAGAAGAACAGAAAAGGTTTTAACCAGCGCACAATCGTTCACACATGAGTTATGACAAATCCACCGCCGGTTGTGTAACTTCATCTTTTGCAATCCGCGCCCAGGTTGTTTTTTTTTATTAAAGAAAAATAAAAATTAACATTTAACTCTTTACAGTTTCTTGCAGTGATCAGACCAACAGGCGACGCTTAAAAAAAAAAAAAATTTTTAATTCACCCATTTTCTAAAAACATTTACAGAAAGAGTCACGACAAAAGTCGCTCGTTTCTGCAAAGCTGCGGTCACGTTCTAAAACCGTCACCGGATTACAAACACGTCCCGACGACACCGTCCTCGCTCGGGACGCGAGGTTACAAAAAAAAACACAAAAAAAACACAAAAAAACCAAAAAGAACCGAGCGGCATGGGAACCAGAGCTCGAGATGTCAACACGGCAAACACATTAAGTATGACTAAACACTGGGTGTGGTCCAAACATGGCACAGGAAGTACCACACACACACACACACACACACACACACACACACACACACACACACACACACACACACACACACACACACTCACTCAGGCTTGTAAAGCTGAAATTAAAGAGGGTTTCTGGATGTTTTGTTCTCGCTGTTTCCAGATGAAACTAACCGAGCTGATCCTCAGACTAAACACACACACACACACAGACGACCTTTGACCCCTCAGGTGAGGCGTTCACAGACAGATTCCTGTAAACGGCTCCTGCGTTTCACACGTCTCTCTGTTCTGGATGTTATTATGAACTTCCTGAACTTCCCAGCCGTAAAGTCCAAACGGATCGGACGGCTTGTTTTTTTTTTTTTTGTCGCCGTTCTCCCAACCCCACATCTGTTTTTTTCTTTCCGAACCGCTCCGACTCGACCCGATCCGCCTGGGCCCGCGCCGGTTCCCCCCCGATCGCACGAGGGGTTAAAACTGGCCCCGTGTTTCTATTTCCAGCGCGCTCGGGTCCGGCGGGACAGAACCTCTGGAGTGTGTCCAGCGCAGTTGAGCAGACGATAAGAAAGAATGCGAGACGGCGGCGACGCCAGAGACGTGTAGCTTCATGCTTTACATTCAGCACTTATCTACAGGGAGGAATTCAGCCCCACGGCCCGCGCACGCCTCGGCTGGGGCGGGACGTCCTGCCTGAGCTGGACCCGGTTCTGGGATCCGTCTGAGCCCGTCCGTGAACATTCAGGACTGAACTGGACTTTGTGTTGGTTCTGGTCTCGTCTCAGGACGTGGAGTTCTTCCCTGCAGCAGTTTGAACTGTTTCCTGACTCAAGCTGGACCTCATGACTGTGTGTGTGTGTGTGTGTGTGTGTGTGCGGGCAGAATATTTGTCCCATGATGTCGATGTGAACAGTGCACCACACACACACACATGTCGGTCTACCGCTGTCTGTACCTCCGGTCGGTCGGTTTGAATTCAGGAAGTAAAACTCGGAGCGGACGTTTGTTGATTGGCTCGGAGGAAAAGTTTCAGGAAGTTCCTGAACATGCGAGGACGGACAGACGGACGGACGGAGACTCGTCTCGTCACCTTTGACCCTTTCTTCTTTGCGTGCACGGCGACAACAGAAGTGCAGCGTCAGGTCCCCGACCGTCTGACTCATCGGCGGCACAGAGAGATAAACTCGGGAAACTCGAAACTCCGACAGGAAGTAAAAGAAAACACAACAGGAAGTAGAATAAACTAAAGCGAATAAAAAGGAGCTGGAACAGGAAACCTAAGTGTTACTGCGGCGGCAGCGTGACGGGCGTCGTCCTCCTGATCTGGGATCAGCTGAGACCGGGTCTGACCCGAACCGGTCTGAGGGTTAGAGACAACAACAACAGGACTGTTTCAGACCCGGAGGTCCCCGAGTCACATGACGACAGCTGGATCAGCTGAGAGAAGACGAACCTTTATTTAAACACGTCTGATGAGCTGACGCTCCCACACAGAACCAGAACCAGAACCAGGACCGGGGGGGGTCTGGGTAGAAAGTAGGAGAGTGGGTCAGAGTGGTAGAGAGACTATCAGCCTCAGTAGGTCAGCGGAGAGAGAGAGAGAGAGAGACGCACAATGAGCTCTTTTCATTCAGACGCCTTAACGGCGTCTCCTGTCCCAACACAGCGAGACCTTCACTCCCCCGCTCGCACGGAAAATCCTCACCGGCACACCTACAGCCGGACCGGTTTCCGTGGCAGGACCCGGTCGGACTCGGGCCGGGTCGCTTCACGAAGACCAGACGCTGCGTCCGCTCTCGTGTCCCCGCGGCGGCTGATAACGCTTCCCCGCGAAGGTTAAATCCACACGAACAAACAAGGAGGTTTCGGGTCCAGCGGGTCCCGAGTCCGGCGGGTCAGAGTCCAGCGGCCACACGGCGCTGAGGCCCAGAGCGCCGGCTGGCTCGGACTCGGCTCTGACTCACTTCCTCTTCCTCCGTCCGCAGGAAAAACACTGCTGAGCGAGATCCGACAGACCTGAGGGTCACCGCCGGGTCCTGAACCACCTCAGCCAGTCGGAGACCAAAACCAAAACCTGAACGCAGACCAGGACCAGGACGACTGATCTGACAGAACCGGATCGGGTCTACAAGACAAGTAGAGGACAGATTTTCTGTGTCCCACTTCCTGAAGCGTCCAGTTTTCAGTCCACCTCTGTGTTTACATGACACACACACACACACACACACACACACACACACACACACTCGTCCAGCAGCTGTAAACAACAGTAAGTGGGTTATCTGAGACCAGGTCAAAGTCACAACTCAGTCATTCATCAGTGTGAGAGTCTCCAGATCCTTTGAAAAACCGAAACCATGAGCTAAAACAGGCTAAACGGTTCTGCTAATTCATTGATTAAATGATCGATCAAGAAAAATCAGATCGGCAGATAAAGGAGCTGAGATCTCACACAGTTTGATTTAAAAGTGGTCGGGAGTTACCGGTTCTTTCCACCGTCGGCGTGTGAACGCCGTGTAACGGTCAAATAAATCCCCTGAAACACTCAGAGAACAGAGCTGTGCAGTGTTTCCTCCACCTCACCACCGTCAGCAGCTCCTGCCTCTAAAACTGACTCCAGACCTGTAATTTGGCCCCAGATCTGGCAGGGGTGGGGGGGGTGCGGAGCCAAGCTCACCTGGACCCTGTGACCTCTGACCTCACACTATGTCACAGCGAGTGAAACCTGCCGTGGGGTTTAGCTCCAGAGCAAAAAGAAAGAAAAAGAAAAAGAAAAATAGATGAAATTAAAAAAAATCCCTAAAACTCCTCTGAGGAATGAAAGTGACGTCAATCATCTTGTCTGGCTAAAAAAAAAAAACCCAAACATGTCAAAACGTCATAGCTACTTGTTAGCAGCCAAGCTAATTTGAGCTAGCTAATATTAGCCCCATAAATTAGCTCATTAGCAAACAAAGTTCCCGGTTGGTGGGGTAAAGAATAATTGTTATGTAATATAATATGTTATATACATATAATAATTATTATTTTTAACTTTCGCAGAGGATGAAAACATTTACTAGCTGACAAACCCAGTAAAATTCACGTTAGCTTGTTAGCTAATGCTACCTTAACTAGCCTTCGCTCGTTGGGACTCAAGCCAGTTAACTGACGTTAGCTCGCAGGCTAACGCGGCGGCTAACGTCAGGTCTCCGGATTAGAAACGTCAGAGAAGAGCGCGGAGTTGGGATTAAATCAGTTCCAGCAGTTAAAAAAAAAAAAATCGTTTTCTCTTCCAGATATTTGTGTGTATGGTGAGTATGAGTCAGACAAAATGAGAAGGTGAAGGCTTTCACAATTTTCAGACATTTAACGGACACTCCTTTAATTATGGAAAAAAACAGCCACTAACGAAATTAACCGTTAACCGAGAAAGTTTCCCATTAATCTCCGTCCATTTTCAAAATGCCTGAACTCGACTCGTGTCTTTTTTCCGTTACCGTGAGAACTTTACAGGGGGAGGGAGAAAAAAAAAGAGTGAGGACACCGCGTTCACGGTCCAGAATCGGTTCACGGTCCCCGGGTGTCCGTGCGGAGGGTCCGGGGAAGGGGAGGGGGGCCCCGGGGGACCCGTGAGCGGGTTCGAGGGGGAAGAGAAGCGGCGGGGACTCACCAGAACCGGTCCGACGGCTGCGAGCGGGGCGACCGGGAGGACGGAAGACGGCAGACTGAGCTCCAGCCCCGGCTCGCTCGCTCTCTCTCTCTCTCTCTCTCTCTCTCTCTGTGTCTCTCTCTCTCTCTCTCTGTCTGTCTCTCTCTCTCTCTCTCTCTCTCTGTGTCTCTCTCTCTCTCCCTCTGTCTCTCTCTCTCTCTCTCTCTCTCTCTGTCTGTCTCTCTCTCTCTCTCTCTCTCTCTCTCTCTCTGTCTGTCTCTCTCTCTCTCTCTCTCTCTCTGTCTGTCTCTCTCTCTCTCTCTCTCTCTGTCTCTCTCTCTCTCTCTCTCTCTCTCTCTCTCTCTCTCTCTCTCTCTCCGAGGTGTGGCTCCAACCAGGAAACCCATTCTCCATTTTTCAGTCTCCCCCACCACACACACACACACACACACACACGTCACCGGTTCCTCGGTCACGCAGCTCCACCTGCTGACCGAGCGCACTCCTCACACCTGTGTCGTGACGTATCAAATCTCTAATAATAATAATCATCACTATTATTATTATTATTATCGACCAGCAAAGTGTTTGTGTGTGTGTGTGTGTGTGTGTGTGTGTGTGTGTGTGTGTGTGTGTCTGTGTGGGGGTGGGGGTTTGGGTGGAGGAGTTGTCGTGTCTGCCGGTACCGTCAAAACTCGAGCAAACGTATACCGGAAGTTAAATTTTTCAAAATAAACGTGCACGTTTTAAATTTTTTGCGTTTTATCTGTATGTGTGGCGCTGTTGTTTTATTTTGAAAGGCTCAGCCGGATGTTCCCGTGTGTATTTAGCGGAGCTTGACGCAGGCGCAGAGCGCATTAAACCTGCAGCAGCAGCAGAGGGCGGCGGCACCTGAACCGTTCACGGCCAGAACCGGGAGAACAAAGACGAACCGCGGGCGAGAAACAAACAGGTAGAACCGGCTTTTTATCCTCCCGCCCTGCCGCCGGTTAACGGGGGAAAACGTGTGCGATGCGTCGGTGACAACCGGTGATGGAGGATCCTGCTGCACGTAAAAACCGTTAAAACGGTGATGACCGAAAATACGCGAAAATATAAAAACGTAAAATTTGTGGTAAATTACGGTGAGAAATGGCGGCAATTCGTCGTTTATACGTGGATTTATCCGGCGAAACCACCGGCTTCCCCCGAGCCAACGCCTCAAATCAACCTGATCAATGTGCGGATTGATCCTCTCTAATCGCGTCACCTTATCGATAGCAGACGTCGCGCGAGGATTGAGATGAAAAGTGCCGCGTTTTAATCAACGTTACTACTATCCCGTTTGTCGCCGCCATCGCCGGCCCGACTGGGGGGCCAACGCCTCGGGATCGATACACCGGAATAAATCGACCGATCAATAAATCAGTGAAAACGTGAATGGGGGGGTTTGGTTGGCAGGTGAACACATGAGTGTGAGGGCGTGGGGCTGCTGAGTCAGCCAGCTGTTTATTTCCGTCTGTTGGGATGTGATGACCCAGTTTCTGTTTTAGACTCCCGGGAAAAAAATCAGCATCTGTCACAACAATTACGTCAGAGCCGAGGGAGGCGCTTTAAATATCTGAGTAATATATAAATACTTCATATCAAAATTTGGTCTTCATCGGCACCTGTCAGCGACAGCCAATCAGAGTATTTCTGGGACTCTCAGGTGTGTGAGGCGATCAGGAAGCTGAAACAAACAGGAAGCACCAGCCGCTCCACCTGAAATATGTCACTTTTTATTTTCACATGTTTCCTCAGCACCGTCCAGCTCGGTGTCAGCAGCTCTGACCTGAGAACAGCCTCTAAAAATAAAAGCACAACAAGGTTTAAAATAAACCGAAGCTGCTCTGGTCTGCAGAGACTTCACAGCTGAAGTCCTTCACTTCATCTCCAGAAGAACCAGAGACCATAGAAGAACACCCAGACTCTTTACGTGTAAAATGTAGGTGGAGGTTCTGTGAAGTGAATCCCTTCTGCAGCAGGAAGTTCAGAAACGTCCAAATATAAAGGATGAAGCGGGACCAGTCCCTCGTCATGTGTCCCCCAGTGAATTCAGCCATCAGATATTTCTATATCTCTATCTTCTATTCCAGACTGAAAGATGATGGAGAAGTCAAACAGCCAATACGACTCCTTCCTCTTCTGGAGGCAGCCAATCCCGGCCCTCGACCTGTCTGAGCTGCAGGACCTGGGTTTGATCGACGTTCATCCGGCCAGCAAAGGAAAAGACAAACTGTGGAGTCAGGACGAGGAGGTGAGAGAGGACACGCGGGCGTCTGGTGAAACCTCAGCCTGGCTGAGATTAAACTGTAGAATAATAATCCCTAATCTCTTTTTATGTTGCGAGTTAATTCAGATTTCTGTTCACGTTTAAACAAAGTGGACGCGCTTCCTCGTGCCTCCAGCGGGTGGAGCTGTGACTCACCTGTCGCCTGTGATTCTGCTGCACACACACAGAGAAGAGGTGAAGCTCCTGACACCACCTGTCTCCTCTCTGCAGGTGGAGCTGTCCCAGTTCTCCTCCTTCAACTACTGGAGAGCTCCCATCGCCGACGTGGACGCTCTGCTGGCCGACCTCAACCTGCTGCTCTGAGCCCCGACTCACCTGGACCCCCCCCCCCTCCTCTGATCCTGACAGATGACCCCCCCCTCCTCTGATCCTGACAGATGACCCCCCCCCCAGGAAACATTTAACGTATTTGTTTTTCAGGAAAGTCACCAAAATAAGAGTCTGTTTTTCACAGTAATGGTCCCGCAGGAGACTGATCCTGGTTCAGATTAAACTCCCTGATCCTGGAAACACAAAGACAGAATCGTCTCGATTTTAAAACCTGATTTCGACGTGTTTACACTGGAATAAGAATCCAGATTCCAAACTGGAACCAACAACTTTCCAGTTTGAATCTAATTCACTTGATTGTCTCCATCTGTTTGTAAATGAGGTGGACAAAATATTAGAAACATCATTATATTGTACAGAGGTGCGATACATTCACAAAGATAACAGATCGTAGTTTTGAGAAACGATCTCTTACTCCTGAGATCGTTGATAAGTGCGCTGCAATCAGGAGCTGATCACCGATCATTAGTTTTATAAAATGTAATAAAAAGAAAGAAAAACTGTGAAGGTAAATGATAAAAAAACTTTCTCTCCAGTTTTTTTTGTTATGAATGTAAGTCACTTCAGAGTGATTCTCCATTTTCGATCAGATAATTTAAGTTTATTTGACAAATGTTATTCATGTCTTTGTGTTTCATATAAATTATGATTTATTTATTGATACATGGGAAACTGCTGTGACGTCGTCGGTTTCTTCTGTGTCCATCTGTGCCTTTTTTCTTTTATCCTGAGCTGCTTTGTCTTTGTTTGCGTTTTGTTGACCTATTTATTTCTCATGCTGCTGTTTTGTTGTTTCACTACGAGCAGGCCTCTAACTGGAGCCACAAGAAGTTAAAAAAAAAAAATTTAAAAACCCTCTGTGGATCATCTTGTTCTGTTAGACTGTACGGTACACCAAGTCCACAATAAAAAATGTCCATTATTGGTCTAAATACTTGTTTTTGATATATGAAGAAATGACTGGCAGTTGTGAGGCATGTTTTTACATAAGGAAAAAAAATAACATTAGTTTACTAGAATATATCCTTAAAATAAACCACTTTCAGATTTTAGAAATTTTGTTTTATTTGAATTCATATAAACCATCCAGCACCAGCCATACCAAACATAAAGCTTAATATGTACATACAGTTTAAAATACAAAAATCACAAGTGTTTTATAGTTTATTTCATTGGGGAAAAAACATACATAGATGAATATTTATGTGTTTTCATGTCAGAAGAATATTTTAACAATTTAGTTCTGTATTTAATTTACAATCCTAAAATAATTCTCCTGTTTGACAAACATTTCAAATGTTTTTGAACTGAGATCTGCAGGACTGCGCTGTTGGGCTGATCTGAGGCCAGAGGTCTGTCCTGCAGTGACGCAATCCCGACCGTTGCTTCGTTGTTCGAACCGACCTGAGGTCAGTTCCACGGCGCTCACACAAGGCCCGCCCACAGGGAGGTTAACGCTCACTCTGGCTTCCACCTCCGGTGTCGCGGGGCCGCCATATTTGTACCAGATAAAATATTTAAAAAAATAGCCGTTTGTAAATCCACTCCCCGGCAGGTGGACACCTGTCAGACTCCGGTTTACGTCGGGGGACGTAAAGTCAGGCGAATCTAAGAGAGAAGAAGGTAAAACCTGCTTTGGCTTAACTTGCTAACAGTCTGCATGTACACAGGCTAACGGCTAACAGGGCTAGCTGCTACATAGCAGCGTCCCCGGGCAAGTAGTGATGACCACACTTCCTATCCGGACCTTCAATATAAAATACCGACTAACAAAATGTCTTCCAACTGTCAAGGTTCATATTTATCAAATGTAGAACAGATTTTTTTCTGGTTAAAATAACACAAAAATAACAACAAAAAGAAAAGTATAATTATTGATGGGATTATAATGATTCCTTTAACTCGACGAACAAACGTTTTTATCGAACAGAAACATCTCGGTGCTCTTATTTTGAAGGCTACTCCCCTTACACCCGGGCGGGTACCAGCCACCTCTCGGTAACTTTCTGCAGTAAACAAGCCCGGAGGAGCCCCACAAGCCGCCGCGGCGCCTAATGCCAATGTTTTTGCGCCTTGTGTATGAAAGTGTGCACGTTGCCGAGTCGTTACTACTCACCGCGGTGATCACAGCGCACAGGCCTCCGCTCACCGATCGGTTTGTTTGGCTAGCCGGCTAGCGTGCTAACATTAGCAGAGAAGGGACGCTGGCTGGCTCCTAACAAACCTGGACACGGTAAGTATCCCACCCGCCGTCCTCCCGGGGAATTAAACGGTGTTTTTTTCCCCCTCCCCTGAGGCTCCACACCTGAAACACCGACAGAAACACCCAGACGAAACGAAGCGGCGTGAACACACGGGTCTCCGATAAGCTGTTTGACGGTGCGCGCTGAAGAAAGCTAGTTAACCGGATGTGGAAGTAGTTTTTTCTCCGTGTGTAAAATAGGAAATTTCTCTCTGACTTCCCCCGGAAAACCAACAACTTAATATCAAACGGTTTCCTGTCGGTGTTACTGTATGTGTTTCGGCGGGGCGGGTGTCGGTGTTTAACGGTGGCGGTGGTAAATAACAGCCCGGAGAGGGGACGCGGGGGTACGTGGCACATGGCGGACTCTTTTCTGTCCATGAAGGCGCGTAAAATGGCTCCTCGGCCGCGGAGAGAAAAACCCTCGTCCTTCTCCGCCGCTTCGCGATCGCGGGCGCTGCTTAACAGCGGGGTTCCATTATCGGACGCGCCGTCGCGGGCTAACTCGCCTAGCTTTGCCCACTTTCCGATATGTGATTAAAAAAAAAAGAGAGAGAGATAACCACCGTTGCCAGTAGGAACACATGCGGCCCAGTCACACCAGTTCCACACGTTTAAAACCAGTTTGGGTATTTATACGTTGTTGTTTTTTTTGTTGTTTAGTTTGGTCCCATCCGTGTTAGCGCCCAAAAGAGTCCGCAAGTTTGAATCCATTATCGGACACATCGACCTCATTGTTTTGGTACTGTGCGGTTTGTTTACCAGAGCAGGCTGACGAGAATAAATAAATTTTAAAAAACTGATCAAAATAAAATGAGCAACTGATGAGTCCTGATGTGTTTTATCGATTAAAAATAATAATTATTAATTTAGTCTTAAAAATAACAGAGAGCTCAACATATTTAACAGGCCAGTTAACCCTGATTTCCAACTTACAACCATAAATGACGTAATGGAACCACCTTTAATTATTGAAATATTCATTTTAATAATTAATAATTTAATAATTAAATATACATTTACTGATAATTTTCCATAAACAGAGTTTTTGGCTCAGTGAGTTGATGCATTTATAATTTATGGAATAAACTAATCAGTGTTTACTTACTTACCATAATATACATAAATACATATATGAGTGTATCAATACATCAAATACAGACCAAACACAGCAGAGCTCAGTGTTCATGATTATTTAAATCAGATCTGTGTAGTTTTACACAGACTGCGTTTATCGATTCACGTTATTGATTAGCTCATTCTCAGCCGTTGTCCCTGGGCCACGTGTCAAAATGAGCATAAATCTAAATGTGTTGTTGTTACAGGCTTCATTATAAAAGCTGCTGTGTTATCACGCCTCTGTTTCTCTGTGCGTCAGATGTCGTTGGTGGACCTGGGTAAGCGTCTGCTGGAGGCGGCTCGCAAAGGCCAGGACGATGAGGTCCGAAACCTGATGGCCAACGGAGCGCCGTTCACCACCGACTGGGTGAGACCCCAACGTCACACTAATAATCCTAGGTTTATCTTCAAGTAAAAAAACATGATGATGACATCTGTGTGTGTGTGTGTGTCCTGTAGTTGGGGACGTCCCCCCTCCACCTGGCCGCTCAGCACGGCCATTACTCCACCGCCGACGTCCTGCTGCGAGCCGGCGTCAGCAGAGACGCCCGCACCAAGGTGGACAGGACCCCGCTGCACATGGCCGCCGCCGAGGGACACACCGTCATCGTGGAGCTGCTGGTCCGGGTAAGAGTGACGCCGACCCGGATTTCCTTTCACGGCGAAACGTTTGCGTCCACGCTGGGGTGGAGAACGAGATTTAAACTGTTGTGTCGTACTTTCAGAGCGGCGCCGACATCAACGCCAAAGACATGCTGAAGATGACGGCCCTGCACTGGGCGGCCCAGCACGGACACCACGGCGTGGCCGAGACGCTCATCAAGCACGGAGCCGACGTGCACGCGCTCAGCAAGTTCGACAAGACGCCGTTCGACATCGCCGTCGACATCCAGAACACAGAGCTGATGCTGCTGCTGCAGGTGAGACGCGAGATCCAGACGCCTCCAACACCTGGATGAATGGCCTGTAAACAAACTGTGTGTGTGTGTGTGTGTGTGTGTGTGTGCAGGAGGGCATGCAGAACCAGGTGAATATGAACCAGGTGAACATGAACCAGGTGAGTATGAACGTGGAGACCAGCACCACCACCAACCAGCCGCAGTTCATCATCCAGGGAATACCTGCCATACAAGGAGGCGTGGTCAACCTGGCCGAGCTGCTCAACAAGGCCAACGCAGGTACGAACGCACACACACGCACACACACGCGCACACACACACACACATAAACACACACACACGCAGCTTTTACCGGCCCGTTAAGTGCACGTGTCCATACGATCTTTGACGTCAGGCGACTCAGAGGAGGCGATGGCGGCCAGCGCCCTGGACTCCAACATCCAGCACGCCACTGTTGTCAACGAGGGGGGCCAGAGGGTCATCACCATAGTAACGGACCAGCACGGCAACCTGCAGACCACCGGAGGGATGACGCAGCCGTTCTTCGTCACCATGCAGCACGGGCAGCAGAGTACGACGCAGAAGCCGCCGTCCTTCGTCTCCGCCGCCTCTCGGCCAAATCGAGCGTCTCGACGCTGAACCTGTTTGTGTGTCTTTCAGTGCTGGCGGTGCCGGCCAACACCGTGACGGAGGAGGTGATGACGGAGGACCCTCAGCCTCCGCCCTCCAGGAAGAGGAAGCTGGAGGTGACCAACAACCACAGCGACGCAGGAGAGACGGTGAGGGGGGGGGCAGGTTTACGTTTCTCTAGAAAAGCAGCTTCTTCTTCTGTGGTTGGAGACAAAGAAAGAGCCTCAAACATCACTCAGGGCTTCGTTTGACTGTCACGTGACCTCCTCCTCTTCCTCCTGCAGGAGTTGTTGCAGAGGCAGCTGCAGGAGGCCAACCGGAAGGCGCAGGAGTACCGGCAGCAGCTGCTGCGCAAAGAGCAGGAGGCCGAGGAGTACCGCATCAAGCTGGAGGCCATGGCGCAGAGTCAGGCCAACACCAACACCGCCAACGCCGGCGCCGCCGCCAACGCCGCCGCGAGCCCCGAGGAGGTGGTGGGAGGGGAGGAGGACGAAGAGGAGGGGGCCGCCAGCGTGGTGGAGGAGGAGGGGGAGATGGTGGTGCTGCAGGAGGGAGGCATCATCATGGAGGGGGAGGAGGGTCAGGTGACGCTCGTGGAGACCGGGGGAGAGACGACGGAGGTCAGCTCCTAACAGAGAGAGGGAGGGGTGAGGAGGAGGAGGAGGAGGGACGACTCCCACAAAAAGACACATCATAACGAGAGAGGGTTGGTGTGACTCGTGAGACACGGTAGGACAATTTTTACGTGCGCACCATTTTGAATCCCCAAAATATTTGATACATCAGAGAGGAGACACAAAATGACTTCCCCAAAAATGATGGCACAGTAAATACAGACTGAGAACAGAATAAACAAGCGTGACAGCAAATTTCAGTCGTGCACCATTTTGAATCCCTGAGAGATTTTATAACATTTTGGGGAGAAAAGGTAAAATGGCTTCCCCGAGAAAACAACAGTACAAAGACAGACTGACAGAGGCCCAAACAAACACAAGTGGGAAGTTGAGTCATGCGCCATTTTGAATCCTTAAAAAAATTTGGCACAGCAGAAAGGAGTCAAAATGATTCCCCAAAAACCGCAAACAAACATGAGTGTTGCACCATTTTGAATCCCTAAACAATATGATAATGCTTCACTGAGAAATGGGTTCCCCAGAAAGACAAAATAGATGGGAGAGAGAGAGATGGGCTGAGAGAAGACGACACGAACACGACAGAGTGTGATGGGTGCACCATTTGGAATCCTCGAAAAAGTTCGCAGAGGGAGACAACATGGCTTCCCCAAGAAGACAAATTCAGCCTGACAACGGGACGACACAAACATGACTGTATGTTTCGGTCAGACCTCCCTCGAGTTCTCTTTAACAGACACTTACTTTAGAGGGATGCAAAATGGCTACTGCAGAAGGAAATGAAGCTGAACGAATGGGCCAATGTGGAAAATGATCAGTGAACTCAGGCGTCGGTGGGACCTGCAACCGGCAAATTTACTTTTTTTTTTTTTTTTACTGGTAATCAGTGATCCCAAACCAAATCAGACATCACACCATGGGTTTGGACGCACCATTTTGCTTCCCCGGTGGGACTCGGATCAGACGCCGGAGGAGTGAAACTGAAGGCGGCTGGTTTGTGTAAAATAAGTGACGCTCGTACAGCGGGACTTAGTTTGGTGTCACAGCGTCTCGGGACACAAATGGGTATTCCGTTGTGGCCATTTGAATCCCTTTTATTTCCGAGCTGTAGTCAGTTTTACTGGGTAAGTCCCCGAGCGGCTGTTTGTCCGATGCCTTTGTAACACTTAAGTCTTGATGAACTTGGACCACGTTGTCTTTTTTTTTTTGAACAGCCAGTTTGTCAGACAAAGCGAGGCGGAGCGGAGAAAGAAGAAAAAGACAGTTTTGGTTTTTGGACGCTAAATAACTCACCCCCAGTTCTTCTCCTGCTTTCTCTTTTTTTTTTGGTTTAAATATTTTTGGTCTTTGGACTTTCGGGCTTCATTATGTGTAAGAATGCGACTGAACTTGTGTGGTTCCCTTTCGGAGCGCCGGACCAGATTCCCCTTTTTGCTTCCTGAAAATGGATCCAGAATTGCGGCCGTGAAGCCAAGGGAATTGTTTTTGGAACGTGTTTTCTTGGCTCATGTTCTCTGTTTTTTTTTTTTTTAGTGACTAACATCCAAACATTAAAAAAAACTCATCTTCAACCCCAGAATAACTCGCCCATCCCCGGTTCCTGAACCAGATCCATCGTGGAAACCTTTAACTCATTCAGTTGTGATGATAATTCTTTAAATCCGTTTTTTTTTTTCTTTTCCATCATCAGCTGGTTGTGAACTCGCCAGGTCTGTTGACTAATTAATCAATCACTTTGGTATTTCTGCCTAAAGATACATTTTAAAACTTAAACATTGATGAAACCGATTGATAATTAACATCCTGGCCAATAAATCCTCTGTCCAGACAAATAGACTTCATTAACTAATAGCTGCAGTTAAAAAAAACGATTTCCCGAGGCCTTGATGATGTCATCACGCAGCTTGTTGTTTTCCAGCCAAAAGTCCAAAGCCTAAAAATATCCAATGAAACCGCTTTTTAAAAACATCCTCTCCAGAAGTTTTTCTCTGGCCCCGCTCTTCCTGTCCTGCTGCAGGCCTGTTCGCTCCCCGCAGCGTTACCACCAGTTATTGATCGCTGCCAGTCAGCCGATACCCCTGATTGGTAGTTCCCCCCCGACCCGCTCCTCTCATCGGCCCGTCGTGCCCTTTCTTCCTCCGATCGGTGGTTCTGCGTCATTTGAGTTGAGTATGATAGTTATTTTTATAAGCTCAGCGAAGCCAACCTTTTTCTATGTACATAAAAAGTTGTATTTTTTTAACTGTACCTGAATGCTTCAACATGATGATGAATGATGGCTGCCTGCATTGGTAATCTGAAATATAAACACTTGTTTTTTTTTTTGGAATAAGACCCCCGTCTGTTGTTTTTTAAAAGCGTTCGCACGGTGACACCTGAACGTCGCACGAGGCGTTCAGGTTTCAGACTGCAGCGACAACTTGAAATTAGATTTATTCTTGGCCCATTGGCTCATCTGCATCAATACAACAGTTTTAATAAAAACATTTTAAGAAAACATAGAGATAAAATAAATATAGAGAAGAAAAGAAACACAGTTTTCAGTCAACAGACTGATACTGACTCCCGGTCAGTTAAGAATGAGGGTTAAATCCAAAACGTTACACTGGACATTTGACCCAGATTAGACCCGAGTGAGCCATTTTACAGATTCAAGGCTGTCGTGGTGGATAAACGCTTAATAAGTGACTAAACCGTGTTTTGACGTCTTTACCAACGTTAACCGACTCATTGCAGGTTCACACGGAGCCCAGCACTTCGAATTTAATCGCTTTCGAACGTCGTCGGCGCTAAAAACCCATAAAACTCCAGCTCCCATGGGGCTTTGCGGCGGCGGCCAGTGGCTTTTGGGCTATTCCCGCCCAGCTCGTGGATTACGGACGATCAACCCCGATTGACGTGCGCGGCGGCCAATCGGCGGCCGCGCGAAGACACGCGGCCAACCCTGTGTGGCAGGGGGCGGGGCCGCGGCGGATGGGGCAGGGCGGGAAGTATCATGGAGGATCAGTAGGCAAACTGTGGCCGTCAGAGGAGAACAGCCCTCCGCTCTGATCCCCGGGACTTTCTCAAGTGTTTACCGACGGCTTTTTTTTTTAATCACCCCGAACGGCACACTTCAACATGGACATGAAGAAGAGGATCAACCTGGAGCTGCGGAGCAGGAACCCGGCGGAGGTGAGCGTGTTTTTTTGGGTGTGTTTTTATTTCCGTGGGGCTTTTTAATACACATTTCGAAGAGTCGCCCGAAATAGCCCGGGAGGTGATGTGCGACCGAGGCTCGACCGTGGCCGCTCCGCCTCGCGCATCACATCGCCCGCCCGCCGCCGGTAACACTCCCGAGCGGAAACTTTGCCGCCGGGACGCTCGGGGGCCGTTAAGACCCCCACCCCCCTCCTCCTCCTCCTCCTCCCCACCGTCGGCCGAGTTACAGTTTGACCAACTGGCGCCGGAGAACGTCGGTTCGCGAATGAACGTGGAGGCATCTCGCGGGCTCGGTCCCGTCCGTCCGTCCGACCCGCTCGACCTGTCCGCCCCCTCCTCTTCCTCCTCCTCTCCGGTGAAGTCCCTTCTCCCCGGGAGGAGAGACGTTAAATCGTCGAAACGCGTTTTTTTCGCCAGCTCTAAATGTTCGGACACCCCCCCACACACACACACACACACACACACACACACACACACACACACACACACACACACACCCCCCACCTACACCGGGACGTTTAACACGCCCTCGCGGTTCGGCCGCGTGCCGTTCACAAGCGGTTCCGTGTGAAACCGACGCGCGGCCGCGAACTTTTTTTTGTTCGCGCAGAGGGGGGAACCGCGCGAACTTTCGACAAACCGTGCGGACGCGGCGCTTTCGCGGCCGAACACCGCGCGGCGGCGACTTCGTCGTCGCTCGGTTCCCCCCTCGCGAGCGGACATTTTAAGTCGCCCAGCGGCTTAAAACTTCGACGGAAATCCCCGCGCGAACCGACATTTTCTCGAACCCCGCGTCGTCGCATCGAGCGCGAGGCGACGTCTGTCGTCTGTTCTTTCTTCTCTTTCACGGTTTTTAATCGACGTTTTGTTTTGTTTTTTTTTTTAATCCGGCGCCACCGCGCTCGGCGGCGGACGCGGGGCGCACCGAGGTCGGTCACAGACATTTTGAGTGCGGTGACGGTAGTAACGCGTTACCGGTTTAACGTTACAGAAAGCGGATTAGCTGACGCGAATCGCACCCATATCCGTGTGTGTGTGTGTGTGTGTGTGTGTGTGTGTGTGTGTGTGTGTGTTGAAGGACTAAAAAAAAAACGAGCAGTAAACGTCGCGTTACTGTAACGCGATTACTGCGTGTAACGCCGGTGTGTGTTTTTTTTTTATTGCGGGGGCTGGAGAGGAGTCGTAACGAGTCAAGATGGCGTTACCGAGCGGACCGGATGGATCCGCATCGGAACCAGCTCCGGTCCGGTTCGACGGGAGCTCGGTGTAAACGCGGGAGCGCGTCCGGTTTTGTTCGGATTCGTTCGTTTAAAGTCGTTTAGAACGCGGCTCCGTGTGTGTGTGTGTGTGTGTGTGTGTGTGTGATTAAGTTATATAACCGGGCTGCCAACCGAGCAGCTTCCGTTAAGTAACACACACACACACACACACACGCCTGCTCACGGTTCACACTTCATTCACCCGGACACACAACTCGTCCAGCAGACAACTTACTGGTGTCATGTTTTATGGAGGGGCGTGTGTGTGTGTGTGTGTGTGTGTGTGTGTGGGGGCGGCAGATGGTATGTGTAGAGCCCCCACCCCCAACACACACACACACACACACACACACACACACACACACAGCGTGTAGATTATAGTAAGTTAACCCCCCCCAAACACACACACACACACACACTGTTGGTCTCCATTGATTCCTGTTGGCCTGGAGCTGTGATACACTCCAACAGTCTGGTTATATAAGAAGCAGAGGAACAGCACCCCACACACACACACACACACACACAGTGTATACACACACACACACACACACACACACACACACACACACACAGGCTGAACAGCACAAATACATCTATCTGTCCCTCAGAGCTGAAATTAATTACTGGATTATACAATTATTCAGTGGCCGGGGCGCGGAGCGGCACAATTAATTGATAATGGAGATGTCATGTGACCCGGGTGTGTGTGTGTGTGTGGGGGGGGGGTGTTAGCATTAGCTTCAGCTCATTATTATTTTTAAAGAATTAAAAGACATGAGAGGAACAACAGCAGGTCCGAGCGCTCAAGGTCACACACACACACACACACACACACACACACACACACGCTAACGTCTCCGTCGTCTCCCAGATCACGGAGCTGGTGGTGGACAACAGCCGCTCTGCGGACGGCGAGGTGGAGGGGCTGACGGAGCAGTTCACGGAGCTGGAGTTCCTCAGCATGGTCAACGTGGGGCTGAGCTCTCTGGCCAAGCTGCCCTCGCTGCCCAAGCTGCGCAAGGTAACGCCAACGCCAACGCCACCACCTGAGGCCCGCGCTCGCACCTGAGGCTTCAACCTGTGTGTGTGTGTGTGTGTGTGTGCGTGCAGCTGGAGCTGAGCGACAACAACCTGTCGGGCTCCCTGGAGACGCTGTCGGAGAAGTGTCCCAACCTCACCTACCTCAACCTGAGCGGGAACAAGATCAAGGAGCTGAGCAACGTGGAGGCGCTGGTCAGGGACGCCGCGCGTGGCAAGGCCGCACGCCGCCGCTCGCTAACGTGCTAACGCCGTGTTTTTTTCCCCCCCGCCGCAGCAAAACCTGAAGAGCCTGGTGAGCCTGGACCTGTTCAACTGCGAGATCACGTCCCTGGAGGACTACAGGGAGAGCGTGTTCGAGCTGCTGCCTCAGCTCACCTACCTGGACGGCTTCGACCAGGAGGACAACGAGGCGCCCGACTCCGAGGACGAAGGTGCGGCGCCCGGTCCGGTCCGGTCCGGGCCGCCTCTTCCGGGGGCGTTTCCGAAAACGTCACGTCTGAACGCCGTGTCTTTGTTTCGCAGACGAGGACGGCGAGGACGGGGCGGGGCCCACGGGCGACTACGACGACGAGGACGACGACGAGGATGACGAGGACGGCTCGGAGGGAGGAGAGGTGGGGCTGGGCTTTCAGGTGAACCGGGGCGATCAGGTGGGCAGCTCGGGCTTCGGCCCGCCGGTCGGGCCGCGGCCGGCTCGGGTTCGCGGGCGGGCGGAGGGCGGAACCTGACGTCCTCCGCCCAGTCCGAGCTGAGCCGGCGCGGTGGGTCGACCTCAGGTGTGACCTCAGGTGTGACCTCAGGTGTGACCGTGCTCCGGACCAGGTGCGGCACCAACATGGCCGCCTCTGACACGTGAGGAGGGAGCGAGCAGGTGGTGGTGGAAGGAGGAGAGCTCTGAAAACCAAATCTTTATTTTCAAAAATAAAAAAATAAAAATTTATTCAATTACAAATTTCTATATTTAAAAAATATTTTTTTTAAATTTATTTTATTTATTTAAAAAAAAAAAAAAAAATATTTATTTTATTGGCAAAATCTCAACACTCTTAATCAAGAACTTTAATAAATTAGTGAATAAATTATATTTATTTTTTAACGGACATTATAAATTATTAATAATCTGTGGATGTAATCTGTAATTTCAGTTTGAGACGTGTGTCCGTCAGAGTCGGTCAGGTGGAGGTCGGCCTGGTCACAGTCCTTTAGACCCGAGTCGTAGTCGTAGCACTTCCTTGGTGTCGTCCAATCAGAAGCGAGCCGCCCGCCTTTTATTTTGAAAGCGAAAACCTGAGCTCTCTCTCTCTTCCTCTTCTGCCGCCGTCTCAGGAGGAGGACGAAGACGAGGAAGACTATGCAGAGGAGGAGGAGGAGGAAGGTGAGTGAAGCATCATGGGTAGTTTTGACTTGTGTCCTCGCTGAGTAAACCTCCTCCTGATTGGTCGGTTCTCTCTCTGCGTGCAGAGGATCAGGCCGGCGTTCAGGGACAGAAGAGGAAGCGAGACGTGGACGATGAGGGCGAGGAAGACGACGACGACGAAGACGACTAGTCCCCCCCGCCCCCCCCCCTGGCCCGGCCGCCGTCCGCGTGTCGTCCTGTCCTGTTCCCGTCCGTCTCAGTCCACCTCCGGACCCGGCCTCCGCCCGTCAACGATCGCCGCGGCAACAGGAACAGTGTGATCCGGGTCGGCTCCGCCCACGATAGAATATCACGTCTTTATTTTTTAGATGATTCGCCGAAGAAGAAGATTTTTACCAGAACTGTCGGTTCTCAGCTCCAGACTCCGCCTGTTTCCCTTTAAAACCCGGTCCAGGATCAAAGCCTCCATCCGTCCACGCCCCCGAACTCTAGCCCCGCCCACTGCCGCCGCCGCCTCGTCGTCAGCGGAGGCGTCTGAGAACAGGTGTGAGGAGCGGCGCCCCGAGGGAACTCCTCCGCCCGGTCCGGGCCGCGAGACTCTCTCCCCGTTACCATGGTTACCAGATTCTTCTGCGCCGCGTGAACAAGCCGATCAGTGGATTGATATTTGACGCTGAAGTCACCGATCAGGCGGCGGAGTCTCGCAGTCTGCACCGGACCAGGACCGGACCGGACCGGCATCGGCGCAGCTTCAGAACCACCAAAGCCTCCACCTCCAGGACCACCATCTTCTTCTTCCTCCTCCTCCTCCTCCTCTTCTTCTTGGACGTGCTTCTCTGAGCCTGCAGCACCTCACGTTGTTTCCTCCGGCTCCTGACCACCGGCCGACCCGGCGCTCGGGACCAAAACCCGGGTCTTTTCCGCAAACCATATCAGTCTCTGGACTCTGGACGGGTCCACCCCGTTCAGGACCTCTGCGTGTCCGACACCTAATCAGGGACGCCCCCCCCCGTCGCTCAGGTCCACGCAGGAGATCATATCCACTATATCCCCCGTGTGCGTTTGATTTGTTGTAGGGATTCTACAGGGAAGACTGGGGGCGGGTGGGAGGAGTCATTAGTTCTGACGTGTTCGTGTCCCCGTCTTTTAGTTTGATGTTAGAACCCAGCGGCTCGTCCTCAACCCCCCCCCACCCCCCACCCCGTGATGCTCGGACCGCCGCCACCGTGTCACGCTCCAGGCTCCGCCCCCTGGTCGCACTGAAGGAGGCGGAGTCTGGAGCGGGACACACCTGCCGGGTCTGTTTCAGGTGTCGCCACGCTGCGACTTTCTCCCCCTCCTCCTCCTCCTGCCTCGAGTTAGCGGGACCGGACCCGGCGGTCGCGGGGGAAGCGGCGCCGGGTCCGGGTTCTCCTCTGGTGCGGCGGCAGGATCCTGTACAGCTCGGACTTTTATCTCAACTGCTGTAAACTTTTAGCTTTTTCTCCTCGTTTACACTTTTAAGAAGCGGCGCCACTTTAAATACGTCCCAACACGTCCCGGCGGAACTGGATTCTGTTTCCGGATCCAGATCGAGTCCAAACCTCTTCTCTCTCTCTCTCTCTCTTTTTATTATTTTGTGTAATTTGACTTTTTAATTGAATCTTTTAAAAAATAAATCAAGGTGATTTAAATGAGCCCGGGCGTGAGGACGTGTTTAACGTGCTGCTGCTGTTGTTTTTAAGAGTGTAAAGGTCAAAGGTCACCCCCCCACCCCGATCAAACCGGTTCTTAAGGCAATATTTGTAAATAGACTCGGCTCCGTTTGTTTTATTTTGTTAACGACTTTGAATAATTTTACAGATGTTTTTTTTTTTTTGCAGTCAGGTGGTAGTTGGCCCGCGTGTTGACCTTTGACCCCCAGCTCAGTCCTCTGTCGTTAGCGTCGTCCCGTCTCCGGGGGGAAAGACCGTGTTTGACTTTTTTGTGTGTGTGTGTGTGTGTGTGTGTGTGTGTGTGTGTGTGTGTAACAGATCAATACTGAGGGTTTTCAATAAAAACAGTACGAAAGGTAAACGCCGCCTCCTCACCGTGAGTCACACACACACACACACACACACACACACACACTTTACTCTTTAATGCAGGTCCCTCTCTCCAGCTCTGAACAGAACCAGGGGACGCTCGCCCGTCACCTGAAGACACCTGGTCCCACGGCGGCAGGTGCGTCTCCGTCCAGGTGAGTCAGTTCACGCCCTCAGTCACTCACAATGCTTTCTAATATGAACAGGTACAAAATGGTACATTCATATTTTTATTATTATTATTATTATTATTATTATTAATAATAATAATAATAATAATAATAATAATAATAATAATAGAGAAGGGCGTTTAAAAAGTGTCAGATTTTTTGGTTCTTAAATATAATCTAATCGATCAATACTCAGCCCGGTGATGTAACGTGTAACAGGCTGTGATGTAACCTGTGTGTAACGTGACACACACACACACACACACACACACATAGGAGTCGGCTTCCATCTGCTGATAAACAATCAATCAATAAGACATGATGGAGGAGGAGTCAGGTGATGTTCCGGGTTTGTCCTGCAGGTGGCGCCGACTTTCCGCTGGTTCTGTCTCCGGTACCGAACTCCAGTTCTGCCTTTTTTTTTTTTTTTAAATTGAACTGTAATCTGTGTTTTATTAGTGTGTGTGTGTGTGTGTGTGTATATATAATTTTTGTATTTTATTTATTTTTTTTAAACGAAATTAAAACCGGAGGAAGGAGCGTTCCACTGCTTGAACGGTTCCGTACGCAGACACGGTCCGGTCCGGTCCGGTCCGTCCGTGTCACGTCACTGAGATAAATCCCATCAATCCTACCGCAGCGTTTCCTCTCGTTAGGAGACAAGTGAGCAAGGAAAGGAGACGAGGACCCCCCCCCAGTTAAATTGTCCTTTAATGGCTCAACAGCTGTGACCCCCCACACACACACACACACACACACACACCACACACTCCCAGCGGAGTTTCCCATCTTCCTCCGGTCCCGTGAGGAAACGCGTTAATCTCCCTCCGTTACTCACCTGTCACTCACAGGCTCCGGCTGCTCTGATTGGCCAGTGAGGGGTCAGGTGACCCGTCATTCAGCTTCTCTCTGCTTGGGTTCTATGACTGAGCGCTGAATGAGGAACATTAAGGAAAAAATTAATATGAAAACAATGATTTGAACACACCTGCATGATGTTGGGATTGTGTGTGTGTGTGTGTGTGTGTGAGAGTGTGTGTGTGTGTGTGTGTGTGTGTGTGTGTGTGTGTGTGTGTGTGTGTGTGTGTGTGTGTGTGTGTGTGTGTGTGTGTGTGTGTGTGTGAGAGCGTGTGTGTGTGTGTGTGTGTGTGTGTTAGCTGGGTTATTTCCTGAGATAAAAACAGTGGCGGCTGATTCATGTTCACATCACAGTTCAATAAATTATTTACACTGATGCTTCTGTTTTAGTTATTCTCACTGCAAGGGGGGTATTACATTTTTTATTCACACACACAATTATTTACACTGATGCTTCACACACACACATTCTCACACAAGGGGTATTACATTTTTTATTCACACACACACACACACACACACACTCAAAGGTCCAGTGTGTACCAGGTCAGTGTTACACTTTGTTCTCATGTAAACCAGGAAGGATTATAGAGTGTGTGTGGTTTATAATGTGTTAGTGTGTTACTGTGCATCAGTGTGTGTGTGTGTGTGTGTGTGTGTGTGTGTGTGTGTGTGTGTGTGTTCATTGTGACTCAGAGCCCTGCAGCGTCTGTTCGGAGCCTCGACCTCGTTTATTCCTCGCTTCCTTCCTCTCGTCCTTCCTTCCCCCTCTCCTTTCCTTCTTTCCTCTCTTCCTCTCCTTCTGTCCTCTCCAGTCCGACCCCACCCCCCACCCCCTGCCCCACCCGCCCCACCCCCTCCTCCGCCTCCTACAAAATTACATTTTAATCCAACCAAACCACAGCAGAGATCCGTTTTGGGTTTATTTGCGTATCTGAATGTGTTGCTGACCGATGCAGGTCCGGGTCTCCGACTTCCTGTTGGTCTCGATGCAGGTTCAGGTCCTGAACTGGATGATCAGGTGGATTTGTCAGCCATCTTGGTCTTCGTATTTGAAGAAACTTTATTGAAACCGCCTCTTTCTCTCACTCTTTGCAGATGATGCGGTTCTGTTCGGTTTTCGTGCAGCTCCGACTTTGAGGTTCATGTTCGGGATTAAAACCGTACGTGTGTTTCACGGCCTCGCCGACGGGGCGGCAGGTGTGTGTGCGTGTGACCACACCTGCCGCCATCGTTCAGGAAGGAGGAGGAGGAGGAGGAGGAGGAGGAGGAGAAGGAGGAGGTGCAGGAGTAATTTGTAGTCCCGCAGCTCTCTTGGCAACAGAACTAAAAATATTTCCTGTTTGTTATCAGCGCACAGTGAAAGAGAGAGAACAGTGACATCATCAAATCACAATGATGTCATCGACCTGGCCTGCACATCATCTGTGTGTGTGTGTGTGTGTGTGTTTGTCTTATAAAAATAACATGACAACCAAAGGCTTTTAGGTCAGAGAGTGTAAATATTTCAGAGGCGCTAACACACGATAGGAGGTTTGCGTGCTAACATGCTAAATCACACACACACACACACACTGCCTGTGTGCGCGTGTACTTTAACTGCACTAACAGTTTGTCTCCAAACTGATTAAATTGGTTGTGTCGCGCTGCTGATGGATTGAGGCTAACGGTTTCCCCCCGCCTCCAGTCTTTGTGCTAAGCTACGCTAACTAGCTGAGCGAGAACGAGTTTAAAATAGTCAGACTGTCCCTTTAAAATGGATCAGGCGCTCGGACGCAGCGACACGCAAACGCAGCAGATTAGTCATCAAGAAATGCCCACACATGCATACATAATCACACACACACACACACACACACACACACACACACACACACACACACACACACACACACACACACACACACACACACACACACACAGTGTGGAGGTGGAGCTGTGTAATGGAGCGGTGCTGTTTGTCCTGCCCTACATCTGCTCTGCTCTTCACTGCAGCTCACTGACCTGACTGTGAGTGTGTGTCTGTGTGTGTCTGTGTGTGTGTGTGTGTGTGTGTGTCAGGTCCTCTCACGAACCGATGAATCGCGCTCCGGGCCGTCGGCCAATAGCGCAGCTGGATTGGTGGGTCATGTGACCAGAGTCCAGATTCCCGATCTTATTTTTTTTTAATCTGTGTCATGTAGCGGGAGGGGCGGGGCTTCTGCAGTGCTGGAAAGTAACTAAGTACTTTTACTTGAGTACTTTAAAATTTCTGAGGTACTTTTTTTTTTTAAACTTAAGTTTAAGTTACCAGGTAAAACTTCTTCGTGTCCAGCTGTTCCCAGGTCAGTTCCCGCTGACTCAGACGCAGGCAGAACGCTGACTCAGCGAGTTTCCTCAGCTCATTTTATTTCTCGTGTGAAGATCTGGGTGCTCGAAAACAGAGAGTAAACATTTGGCCCCGTTTACCCACAGTGCATTGCTGCGTACCAGTAACGGCCTGGTTCAAAAACAACATATATATATATAAACACCTCGAGTCAAATAAGCTGGTGGAGTCAATAAAAAAAAAAAAATAAAGGTGCGTGACATAAATAAAAACAAAGCTACCTGACATTTTGTTTTTTCACCAACGACACCACGACAGCACGACGACTCCCGCTCGTCGCGAGAAAGAAAAGTGAAAGTCCGGCGATAAATAAAAATATAAACGTGAATATTTAACGCCGCGGTACGGACGTGACTTTTTCTGTAAAGCCGATAAACTGATGGTGATTTATTTTACGCAAATATGCAAATTAGCGTGCAATTATACAGAAATGGTTTCAGCATTAATTAGGGAATATTAATATTTATCACTGAGTATTGACGTGTTGTGACATGTTTGTAGACATGTGTCTGTTTCAGTTTTTTTTTTTTTGCTTATACTGTAAAAAAATTTTCCCAACTCTTAAAATCAGTAAATTTAAACTTTTTTGTAACTTCAGGACGGCGATTTATGTCGTACATGTATCTATTTTGCATATTAATACGCGTTACCGCACAGTAAACCCGAAGCCGAGCAGTATTCGTGCAAAAAAAAAACAAAAAACAAAACTCGGAGAGCGGGAGGAAAAGGCCGATCTTTACTCATCAGCGACATTATTGCTTCTTCTTCTTCTTCAAACATCTAACTCCCTGATTTTGTTTTTTTTTGTTGTTCTTGTTTTTGTGCAGCTCGACAAAACTCGCCGTGAAAATGTGTCGAGGTTAAAGGAAGCGAGAGAAACGTGAGGCTACACACTACGTTCACAGAAACGTCGCACAAAAAAGACACAATAAATGCATATATATATATATATATATATATATATATATGCAAATAAATCAGGTAACGTCATTTTAAATCCTTAATAATCAACTTTCGGTGAATCCGTGTCGTAAAAAGACCCGTTGTAAAAATGTCGACATCTTGAAAAATGTCTTTCTCCAAAAACTCACGGGGAAAAAAATCGTCTTTGAAATCAGCAAAAAAAAAAAAAAGACGAAGAGAAGCGTGCAGCACCATTAGAGGAGGTGAAGGGGGGAGGTGGGGGGAGGCGCTCCATTAAAATTGTATTTACTCAAATTAAATGTGACACATCTGCCGCACAAAGAGAGCGGGCGTCCGCTGAGCGCACGGCGGAGGATTAAAGTCGACCGCCCGGGAAGAACTGAAGATTGCTGGTTTTCGGATTAATCCACGTCTGCCGACATGCGCGTCGCTCAATCCCTGCGTCAGGAGGTCGAGCCTCCTCAGTTTTTTGCGTGTAAACATACAAATACGTCGAGCAAATATTTGCGAGAAACAAATGCTCATCACGGTGTCTCCGACTCCTCCTCCTCCTCCTCCTCCTCCTCGGGCGATGTCGGCGAGGCCGGCGTGTCGTCCTCGTCCGCGGCCGGCGGCGGCAGCGTCATCTTCTCGTAGGTCCTCCTGCGCTGGCGCCGCAGCGTCTGGCTCTGCAGCTCCTTCACCTCCTGCAGCACCTCCTGCGCCTCCTTCCACGACGACACGGCCTCCTCCAGGAGGCGCTCGGCCTCGGCGCGCCTCCTGTCCACCTCGGGGTCCGGGTCCGACGGCGGGGCGGGCGGCGAGGCCGGCGGCGGGGGGGACAGGCGGGGTTTGTCGGGGGTTTTGGGCTGAGAGGACTCCGAGGATCCAGAGGAGCTCGCTGAGACCTTCTGGCTCAGACAGGGCGACTCCTCGTTGCTCCCCGGACGAGGAGAATCGGTTTCGCTGTCTCCTGGTGAATCAGATCCTTTCATCCGAGAGGAGTCGGACTCTCTGACGCGTGGAGGTGATTCCGGCGACTTCCGCGCAGGACAGTCGTCCTTTCTGGGACCGGGGGAGTTGGACAACCCCGCGTGTTTTGGCGAACAGACCCCATCGGAGCTCTTGGATCGCGCCGAGTCGGCGGCCGCCGGACACGGCGAATCCCTCGGTCGAGGAGAGTCGTTGGCTTTGGCGGCGGGAGAGCGGGATCCTCTGCAGCGAGGCGAGTCGCCTCCTTTGCAGCGACTCTTCTTGGCTTTGGATCGGGGAGACTCTCTCCCTCTCGGGCGAGGAGAATCCTTGCCTCGGAGGCGAGGAGAGTCGCTGCTCCTGCTCCTCGGAGATCCCGAAGACCTGCTGAGGACGACAACGACAAGCGGTAAAAAGGGCGATCCCGTCGGGCGCGGCGGTGCGATTTGCCTCTGATGAAAGTGACCTGGAGTGAGGAGAGTCGGAGCCCCTGAGGTGATGGAGCCGAGGGGAGTCGACGCCCTTCAGGTACGGCGAGCTTCCTCCTCGTTCTCGCTCCGCTTTGGCTTTTTGCAACTCCTGTCAAAACGCAGCACAGAGTGTTACTTCACGTTTTCCCGTCACAATGAATGAATGAAGCGGTGAGACTCATGGACGAGGCGGGCCGGACCTGAAGTCTCATCTCCTCCAGCAGCTCCTGAGCTCTCTGCATCCTCTGGGCGATGAGGCTCTGCAGCTGACCCACCGGCTGCACCGAGGCCCCGCCCCCAGCCTCCTCTTCGGTGGGACAGCGACGAAGGGCGGACCGCAACTCTGAGCGAATCATCGCTGGTCTGAAGAACGGGAGGACGAAAAAGGGTGAGGAAGGGTGCGGGGATGGGATTATGAAATCTAAACTCGTCGTACAACCGAAAACAGGAAGTGGTCTCCAACGCTTGGACCCCGTGATTGGTGGATCAGGTCGGTCTTTGATGCGTTATTTTTTGCGCTCTCTTATGTGTTTACGTACCTGGAGGAGAGAACTTCATCCATGGAGGCGCAGCGACTGCGGCCCTGCATGCTGAACCTCTTCCCGGGCTGCGGTGTTCGAGACTGGGCCTGCAGGACCTGAAATGACCGTGTATGATGGGTAATCATTGGTGGGGCAGATGTTACGATCTACGAGGACCAGAGTTTCAGCGGACCCACCTGCGCCTGTTGGCTCTTGTGGGCCTTGGAGGCCTCCAGGTGGGACTGTTTGCCCCAGGACCACTCGGTCCCCCTGGGCAGGCTGCCGGTCTTCACCTTTGGCTCCTTTGGTGTCGCCCTGAGCTTCGAGACGTCGGTGCCGGCCCGCTGACGACCCCCGACTCCCAGAGACCCTGCGGCCGTCACCTGTCCGGAAGAGCCCCCCCTCTGCAGGTCGAAGCTGTTCTCCCAGGATTCCCGAGAGTCGCCGTCGTAGTCCGGAGCGAAACCGTCCTCCTCGGCGACCAGGTCGAGGGTGAGCATGCCGTGGGAGGAGGTGGACGCCTGGGGTGACACGTGGATTTATTGAAGATCATTGAAGACAGAAAAGGTGGAAATGGGACAACGATGGGACAAGAGCTCCAGGTACCACGGCCAGGAGGTGTCCTCGGGTCGGCAGCCGGCGGCCATGAGGGATCTTTGCTCGGTCTCTGGTGGGATGAACCAGCGCGCTGTCCTCCTCAGTGGTCACCTGGACAGAAAGACAGAAAGTGACCACCATGGGGTTCATCACCCAAACTTTGAGAAGAAACCAACAACCCCCACCGAGCCTCAAGGTCACGTTTGATTCAAGAAGATGCTCGGCCCTTTACCAACTTTTATTTAAGTCGCCCATACCTCATCTAAAACTCTGTTCTTGGCTCTGATGATTGCCACATTGAGGGCGTTGACCCACGATTCCTTTTCCTCGGGGCTCACCGCAAGAAACACGAGATTGGGAACCTGCGGAAAGACGGAGGACTTTACTGGATCTGGATCGGGTCCTTTTCAGACCACCAGCCAGGAACCAGTGGAGGCACGAACCATCGGTTTATAAATTTCTACACTTTGGTTTCGGCTGTAACAAACTGACATGTGAACGTGTTCGGACTCTGCGGGGATTATTCTGCTGTAACTCGTCCTCTGACAGACTAATGGGATTCTGTGGATTAACCGTCTTCGTAGGGGGTGGGGGGGGGTGGGGGGCTCAGCCAATCGCTGTGGCCGAGGCGGGGTGGGCGGGAGCTGTTAAATCTGATCCACCACTCCTGAGACGAACGGGGGAGGAGATCCACCAATGATGTGGTGGTATGAGTTGTGTGTGTGTGTGTGTGTGTGTGTGTGTTGGGGGTGTAATCTGTGAGCGCAGAGGACGGTCACGAGAGGATGAAGATGAAGGACGGGCTCGGTTTGACCGCCTCGCCGTAACGAAAAATAAAATATTGCGACTCGAACCCGCCGCCGTCCACTCACGCTGTTTCCCGGCTGCCGGCAGCGCAGCACCGTGAAGCGGCTGTGGTTCTTCTTGCTGCGGCTCTTCGCCTTCCTCAGCTCCTCCGAGCGCTCATAGTCCGCCAGGTCGAAGACCTCCTGAGCCTTACGCTCGTCCTTCACCTGGAGACACAGAGGAAAGACGTTCACTGATACAAACTGTGACAGGTGCAGTTAAAACACAGGAAGCTTTAAAGATCTGAGATCTTCTGAACAGGATCCAGAGGTTTGTGAGGAAGTTCTTGGGCTTCTTGAGAAGGTGAAGAATTTTCTTGGAGTCTTGCAAGAACTTCTTGAGGTTGTCACTGTTTCATTAGGTGGATCTATGAGCACCTGAGGTACTTGCAGGTGTCTTTGAGAGGTTCCCCTTGGTCCATGAGGAGGTTCTGGAGGCTTTGAGGACCACAAGAGACCAGAACCTGGAGGTCGCTCCAGAATTTATTTAGGATAAGGTACAAAAACCTGCACTGTCCCTTTAAGGTCACACACACACACACACACACACACACACACACACGTCTCTAAATTCAGATGAAGCACATCCATCACTGTGTGTGTGTCCTTCAATCAATATGGATCACATCAGTGTGAGCTCACATCAAGAGGGTCACACGAGGTCACTCGTGTGTGTGTGTGTGTGTGTGTGTGTGTGTGTGTGTGTGTGTGTGTGTATGTGTGTGTCACGCGGAGTAGCTGGCGTTGACCGCTCGTCAATATCGATGTCAGTACAATCAATACGATGTGCGAGTGGGATGAAGCGATGTCGGTGCGTTGTGTCGCGCTGCGCGGCGTCGCACACTCAGCGACAAACGCACAACAGTGACAACCCGACAAGAAGGAGGACGGAGGGAGGGTTTGATGTTCCCGCGCTCAGGGATCAAGTGAAGAAGAGCAGATGGATTTAAAGTCCACGCACACACACACACACACACACACACACACACACACACACACACACACACACACACACACACACACACACACACACACACACACACACACACACACACACACACACACACACACACACACACACACACACACACACACACACACACACACACACACACACACACACACACACACACACACACAGACACACAGGACAACTGGACTTCCTTCATCCTGCATCCTTTCTTTCTCTTCAGTAAATAATCAGATTCAGTTGTGCGCTGAGATCAGACAGCAACACCCACCTCCACCAATCAGCTGCGCAGTTACCGTGTGTTTGTCTGTGTGTGTGTGTGTGTGTGTGTGTGTGTGTGTGTGTGTGTGTGTGTGTGTGTGTGTGTGTGTGTGTGTGTGTGTAGTGTGTGTGTAGCTTCAGGCTCAGCTGTGTCAGATGATGATCTTCGATTCAACAACACGTGCTGACTGCTCAGCCAGCAGCCGCGCTGTGTGTGTGTGTGTGTGTGTGTGTGTGTGTGTCTGTCTGTGTGTGTGTGTGTGTGTGTGTGTGTGTGTGTGTCTCTGAGGTCACAGTAAAAATCGGAGCCTCTCTAACTCTGTCTCCGTCCGCTTGTCTCTGTACAGACGGGGCGATGACATCACAGGTCACGTGATCGCCCCGTCCGACTCGGCGCCGGTCCGAAGTGACGCCCGTGGGTCTCCGGAGCTGCAGTAAAAGATCAGAGAAGATCAGTTCCTCTCTGATCCTGATGAATCCTGAACTGTCTGATCCTTTAAAGTGCAGTGCGGTTCTGATCCGAGTCCAGGTTCTGATGGTTCTGATGGTTCTGGTCTCTCTCCCCTCTTCCTGTCTGAGGCTTGATGGTCCCTTCTTTCCTTTCAGAACCTTTTGGGTTTGTGGTTCTGGACCTGGCCTCTCTAAACCTGGACCTTCAGGCTCAGATTTAGAGAGTTCTGGTTCTTCTTTTCTTCAGGTTCCGACTGTGACCCAGATGTCAACCTGCTCCTCTGACCCAGCGGTCCGAGACACACAACAGACCCGCAACAGACCCACCGCAGACCCACAACCTGATCCAGAACCAGAGGTCCAGTTCCCCTGCTGGCTTTATGTGGTGCTGAGTGTGTAGGTCTGGATCTTTTCCAGCAGTTTCCAGATGTGAGGGGCATGGAGCTCCTGGTGCTGTCAGGGACCAGACCTTCATCAGGACCAGGATCTGGGTCAGACCCTCAGTCTCGGTCCCGGATGAGGACTCACCTCCTTGTCTGAGATGTAGAGGTGGTCTCCTCTCAGCACCACGTATCGGTTCCTCCACAGTTCTCTGAAGATCCCTCGACCGCAGAACTTCCTGATCCAGCCGACCTTCTCCGGCTGCTGGATCCCCGGCTGACCCGAGTCCTGAACGCCCTGAAACACACGACGACCCGGGTCAGGGACCAGAGTCCAGATGTTCTGAGACAGATGTGAAGACCAGAATCAAACCCGGGAGGACGAGGACGTGAGCAGGAGATCAGCTGGTTCTGTGAGTAATACACACTAACACAACCTGTGTAGTGCAGATTATATCACACACGTGTAACATACATGTACTGAATGTTACATATATGTTATAACTAACGCTGTTGAGTACATTCGATGATGAATATCTTTGTTTGTAGTACTTTTCACGTTGTACTTTTACTTCTAAACGCCCCTAATCCCCTCCGTCCACAGATTAAAAGCAGTGTAATGTAAATCTGTGCACGGTCCGAGATTTTTTTTTTTTAAACGAGGAGAAGCTCCGATGAATAATTAATCTGGAATAATTCAGTGACTGGAATGAGAGATTAGCGTCATAATTCAGCGGCTTCTTCACGGTTTTAACGCATCAACTAAATGAAATCAATCGATACAAACGATATCGCTGATCGATAATCTGCTCGCAGAACCTCACGGGCCTGTGGCGGACCGGACCGGACCGGGCGGTGTGTGTGTGTGTGTGTGTGTAACGGGCTCGGTCCTACCCGTCGGCTCGCGCTGCTCCTCTTCATCCTCCCGCGGCTCCCCGGAGAGTCACGCCGACGCGGAGGAGGTGCGGCCCGGCTGCGGGTGGCTCGGTGCGGGTCCCTGTCCGGTTCTTCTTCCTCCTCCTCCTCCTCCTCCTCTTCCTCAGCTCCGCGGCTGTTGTCTGAACCGAGGCAGCATCCTCCCGGTGTGTGTGTGTGTGTGTGTGTGTGTGAGGAGGCAGATGCTCTCGCTCAACGCGCTCGTGCACGCGCTCTGACACGCGGACGCGCACGGTTCGCCTGTGTTCCGGTAAATAAGAGCCCGGCAGCGCCATCTACACACACACACACACACACACACACACACACACACACACACACACACCTTCAACAAAGGAAATCCAATTCAAACATGTTTAATGATCTCATTTGTGTTGGTTTGATCTCATTTATCCCGCAGAGACGGAAATGACGTCAGAAGACATGACGCAGGTCTGTCACATTTCTCATTTATTGTTTTTTTAAAACATCAAACGTTCAGACACTTTTAAAGGGACATTCCACTCAGTCAGTGTTTCACTCAACGAACCAGGAAGCAGGTGTGTCGCAGCCCAGGTGCCCCAAGGCGGCAGGAAGTCGCTCCGGAACGAATCTGTGATGTCATTTCCTTTTTTTTTTTTTTTTTTAGCCCACACTTTGGTAAGAACAACATGCGCCGGTGCTCACTTTATTAGGTACGGCTGTAGAGTCTAACACCTCTGATGTTCGTTCACATGTGGCGGTGTGTGTGTGTGTGTGTGTGTGTGTGTGTGTGTGTGTGTGTGTGTGTGTGTGTGTGTGTGTGTGTGTGTGTGTGTGTGTGTGTGACGGTGTCAGAGTCACGGGTGTTCCTAATATTCTGACGCCTCGCGCACGTTGAACGACAGAGACAAAAAAAAGCGCGCACTGCTCCTTTAAACAAAAACAAACATGGACACAAGCTGTTGGGAATGTTGTTGTTTTTATATCTATACATATATTTGTGTTGTGTGTGTGTGTGTGTGTGTGTGTGTGTGTGTGTGTGTGTTCAGTGTCTGCTGCCATGGCGACCACTTGCTTGCGGCCTGTCGCCCCCGTGACCCGTCGCCAACATCACTTCCTCCAGGAAACTGAGAGAGAGAGAGAGAGAAAGAGTTAAAATGAAAGTGAAATGAAGCTGTGTGTGTGTGTGTGTGTGTGTGTGTGTGTGTGTGTGTGTGTGTGTGTGTGTGTGTGTGTGTGTGTGTCTGTGCGTGTGTGTGTGTGTGTGTGCGTGTGTGTCTGTGCGTGTGCGACCTCTTGGTGTTGTGGATGCTGCTTCCTCCCAGCACGATGCGGACGCCAGGTGTGCTGCGGTTCAGGTTGTAAACGGTCAGAGCTTCTTCATACGTGGCGCCGCCGATCAGGAACACGACGATGTCCTGAGGCCTGACGACAAACGCACAACCGTGTCCGTCACCGCTGCCTCTCAGGTGTGTGTGTGTGTGTGTGTGTGTGTGTGTGTGTGTCTCACCTGTCTCTCAGGGTGCTGGGGCCCAGGTACGGAAACTGACTGTCCTTGAGCCGACCTTTGATCAGCTGATCCAGGGTGTCGTGAAGCAGCGGCTGATGCTGCGTGTACACGTTCTCCACGCCCTGAACACACACGGCCGTTAGTTAATGTCGACTGTGTGTGTGTGTGTGTGTGTCTGTGTGTTTGCACCTTGAGCCCCTTGAAGAACTGCTTGGTGATGGCGACGGCGTCCGTCGGCGTGATGAGGTCGCTTCCTCGGACTCTCTTCCCTCCGTACTCCACCGCGGACTGAACCATCTGAGAGAGAGAGGTGGGGGGGGGCGACACCTGCGTAAACACCTGAGCCGTTCCTCGGGACGTCCAATCGGATGCCGGCGGCATCGTTACCCGGCGGTGGCGCTCGGACACGCCCCTCCGGCTCAGCTCGTCCATCAGCGACGGGAGGATGCTGCTGCTGTGGCGCTCGTACCTCAGGGCGTAGAGCATGACGAGGCGGACGGCGTCCAGCTCCGACAGGCGGGGGTTCTGCAGCAGGCGGCGGACGCTCTGAGGGCGGAGGACTGAGGGTGAGACGGGCGCCGACCCCCACCCCAACCCCACCCTAACCCCACCCACCGGCCGGTGGTTACCTGCTGAGCGTTGGAGTGGTCGTTCTGACAGGCCAGCTCCTGCTCCACCTCCGACACCGCCATCAGCTGCCGCTCCGACACCAGGCGCGACAGCTCCCCCACCACCGTCACGTGTTTGGACACGGTGCCCGACATCTTCTTGAACTGGGGGTAGTTGTCCACAAACGCCTGCGGGGGGGGGAGGACGTTCAGGACTTCAGAACCCAGTCTGGCCAACGCCTCGGACGCCCCGAAGCGGACTCTGACCTTCATGTCGGAGATGGACTCCAGCTTCTGCTGTCCTTTGGGTTTCTTCTTCTGGAAGTCCTCCATCAGGTTCTTTATGTTGGTGCCGATCTCTCCGAAGTTCAGGTACAGGTTCTAGCACACAAAGCGAGACGGAGAAGGCCGGTTTGTGTTGAGGAGGTCTTTCTTCTCCTCACAGAACAGAGTCCTGACTGGTCTGTCTCACGTCTCCGGACTCACGTTGGCGTAGAACTCGTCGTTCTCCGCGGACAGAACCACCTCCCTCAGGTCTTTGCTGATCCCCGGGACTCTGGACAGGTCGATCCGGTTGTTGTTCAGACCCAACAGCTCGTGGACCATCGCCTGGTAGGTCCACTGCAGGACAGGAGAGGACAGGTGTCCATCAGGAGGAGACACACACCAAACCTCTGTATAAAGTGCTACGGAGCGCCGTGATTGGCCACCTGGTTGAGCAGCGGCGTGATGGCGTCGTCGCTCCGGTCGAGGATCAGCAGCAGAGGAGGAACTTCGGTCTTCCTGAAGTCAAACAGCTCGTACTCCTTGGTGATGATTTGCTGAGGAAGGAGCGATGAAGATCAGAGGGTCACGTGACACGACGCAGTAAAAGTACGACGCCGTACTACGAGTAAAAAAATCCTAAACCGGGGACGTGTGGAACCTTGACGCTCTCCGCCAGCCGTTTGGACACGTCCGAGGACAGCTGGTAGCGGATCATGGGACACTTCTTCAGCGCCAGGAGGACGGAGGTCAGACCCTGCGTGCAGCGAGACAACATGGAGGGCTCCCAGCTCCGTCCCTGGTGGACACGGAGGACACGGGGGGGACACTGTCCGTTAAAAAACTACATACACAACCTGCAGGTGGATTACAGTAATCGAGTAAATGTACTAAGTTACCACTTCACACTGAGTCACTGTTTTATTATGCTGACTCATTGTCTCAGCTCTGAGACAATGAGTCAGGAGGTCGTACTGTATCTGGATCCGGCCCCGGTTCAGTCCCGAGTCTGGACTCTGATCCAGACTCAGGACTCAAACAGAGACGGGTTTTCGGGTTCTTACCCTGGCAACTCCCTGCAGGTTGAGGGAGAACAGGTGAGGATTCACGGCGATGAAGTCCCCGTAAAACTCCTG
>JAFBJZ010000646.1:10000-20000 GCA_016785225.1 Psettodes erumei | reverse complement strand
AAAAGGGAAAAGGACGTGCTCAACAGCACGGCTAGCAGGGGATGTTAGCAGGAAACCAGTGAGCACTGTAGATTTTAATGCACCATATTCAAATACGTGACGTGACGCGCAGATTTCCGACACAAATCGCGTCGTGTTGATAATTATTGATGGCGCGTGTCTAATTTAATAATCGTTTTTTTCACTCGGGGCTTTGTTAGGTCAACCCTAAGCTAGCTAGGAGCAGCTAACTAGCATCATCGTGACGTATTCAAATATCATTAACTGGCCATTTTAGAAACTGTTCCGACAACTGCTAAAATGCACAAATGAGCTAATAAGTGTTTCAGTGTAACTGCTTTCTGTGGGGGAACTGCGTTAATTAAACGGCAGATGACCGCAGCTAACATTAGCCAGGGGGGCTACATCTGCTAGTTAGCTAACATTAGCTACACTGGATCTAGAATCCCAGTCGGTCTCTCCGTCCTTTGAGTGTGTGAGCGTGTTTGAGCTTTCACAGTATACAGCCACAACACCGTTAATGGTGGTTGATTGAATGGCGGATTGGTATTGTACCTGTAACTGTTAAATTACAGAGGAGGGCAGATCTATTTCTCTAATAGTTCAATTTCAAAACTTTAAGAAAGTGGCTGCTGCGCTTCCACGGGGTGATATCCTTCCGCCTCAGTCCAGGACGGCGTCCTTTCACCGCTGCATTAGGCGGGGACGCGGCGGAGGGATACGTTTGTAGCGCCGTGCTCGGTCCACGCTGAGCAGCCACAGACGGGGGAATCCGAAGCTAACGGCTAACAGCTCCTGTCTGTGGAGATCCCTCATTCACTAATTATTTTTTAGTAAAACTTAATGCAAACTGAAATTATTACGGAATAAGTTTTCATTTAACACATAAAGGCTCCAGGTAAGGTAAGCGTGCGTCTGCCTCACTTTTTGTGCGGTTATCACGGAGAGTTATTGAAGTCATTGAGGTAGCTGCTTGGCTAGCCTGTTAGCATTAGTAGCTGAATGCTAAATTAGTTGAGGAGGGAGGGAGGGGGGTGATCCATGCATCTTAGCATGAAATGCAACGCACGCAGTTTGTTTATATCATGTTCATATCAGTAGACTTAGTGTGAAGTGATGCAGTTAATGCTGTTAAACTGTTAGCATATTCGTGCTTTCATTAGCCTGTTAGCTACTTGCCGAGCTAAACTCTTTATAAGCTCATAGTTTGTCCAATTCTGGGTGAGTTAACAGAATAATTATCCAGCTTTTAAGATTTTAAACGCACGAGTTATCAGATGTCATCTTATTTTCATCTTATTTAATTTAAAACGGAGACAGAAACCTAACAGTTTCACAGCACTCCAGATAGCATGGCTAACTGTGAGCTAACAGTCACGTGGATCTTTAAACAATGGTGAAAGTGACTTTTATGCATGAAATAATAAAATCTAAAGTGTATCTGTATATTAATTAGTAAGTAATATGTTGTCTATTAATGAAAATAAATAATTTTATTTGATAATCATAAAGAAAATAACATTAGCCATAGCTTGAATGAAGCAGTGACGGAAATGTCAGTAAATACTCAATTCTGTTAAAAAAAACCCTGTAGTTTCCATCTTCCTGACTGGTTTTGTACTGGCTGGTGGGATGATGAAACCAGTGCGACAATGACTCTGATAAATCCATCATCAGTACACTGAGTAAATCCACTAATACGGAGAGACTGTACATCACGACAGGTGAGCTAATGTGTCCTCACCAGGTACCGCGTGTCTCTCGTGCAGGTGGGGAGGTGACGATGGAGGTGGAGCACGCTGCGGGCGGCGGGGCCGACCTGCTGATGGAGTGTGATGAAGAGGAGCAGGAGATCTGGGCTCCGTCGCAAGAGACAGATGAAGAGGAGGAGGATGAAGGTGAAGCCTGTGAGACGTTTTAGGAAGCAAAGAGAAAACGAGGATTTTTAAAATGAGTTTTAATGAGTTTAAATTACGGTTGAATGAAGAACTGTCCAACCCGACTCGTGTCTCTGCAGATCTGGTGGCTGCTGTCAGCCCCATGGAGATGGAGGAGGAGGAGGAGGAGGAGCCGGACTCTCCGGTCCAGATCATTCCCATCCCAGTCCGACCGGGGACCAGCTGCAGCTCCCCACAGTCAACGACGCAGCAAAGGTAACAGGGTCCGATGGTTTCACAGTTACCTGTCGGTTATGTGTTTCCAGAACAGTCCGTGTTTCATGGTTCTGTGTGTGTGTGTGTGTGTGGTGCAGTCATCAGGTGGTCCCTGGGCTTCATGCTGAACGGTCGACTGGTGCCTCTGCTGCCTGGAGGTCAGTACAGTTCGGGCCGGTCAGAACCGGGTAAAAAGATGACAGTTATTTGACTGTGACTCATACAGCTCCAACTGTCGCTTTAAGGACAGGTGGATGAAGAAAAACTCATTCTTGACCTTGGAGTTTTTTTTATTACGGTTGTAAAGTTTGGTGACGGTGAAGAAGGGAAAGAGCGTGAACGTCCTGGTGATTGCGACAGGAAAGCAGAAGCGGGTTGGAGACCCGGGACGCCTCCAGGGTTTGTTGAATCGTGCTGTGTGTGTGTGGATGCTGCAGGTGGAGGTGCGGAGCTGAAGCTGCGCTCTCATCCCGGAGGCTTCACGACAGTTCAGGTCCCCGGACCCGCTCCTCCAACTCCAGAACCCGCCGCTGCTCCGCCTGCACCCGAGCCTGAGGCCAGCCCCATCCCCATCATCACAGGTACGCAGCCTCCCCGGTCTGACGCGGTTTAAAGAAGACCCGGTCTCCTGACCTCTGACCCCTGTGGTCCAGGCGTGGTCTCAGGCGAAGCAGCTCAGAGGGTTTTGAGCAACCACGCGGACTTCAAATCCAGCCTGAGTGTGACGGACCTGAAGACCCCGCCCCCGGCGTCGACGAAGACCAAGCCCCCTCTTCACAAGCTGCATCAAAAAGGTTCGACCGACGCCGCGAACTCGCCGTGTGTCCGTCGGTCTCGTAGATTTGATCTCAGTCGTACGGTGCGTTCACGTCCTCCGTGTCCCCCCACAGGTCAGCAGGGACCGGCGTCTCCTCCCGACTGTCCCGCCTGTGTGTCTCAGTACAAACTCATCACGGAGCTCAGAGGATTCATGTGTGTAAGTGTCACATCACACGACTGGTGCGAGCGTGGGGCGTTCAGGGGCCCGTAAAGAGCGTGGGAGCGTGCAGCTCCCAGGCTGACTTAAAGTCTCCCGACGACGTCTTCGTCCTCGTCTTCCTCCTGCAGCTGTGCAGCCCGGAGATCGCTCAGAGTCTGAGGAACCTGAAGAGGAAGAACAAGTCCCGCAGGAGGAGCAGAGACCGGATCAAGACCTGCAGAGTCTTCAGAGACGCGCAGAGCAAGGCGTCCAGGACCCGACCGGGACTCCCCGCTGGTCTCCCGAGGACGCACGGATCGTCCAACGACTTCCTGTCGGAGCAGTTCACCGGCCCCGCCCTCCCGCCCGACGTCGGCGGCCCCCGACCGGGCAGCTTCCAGCCGCCCCCCGAGCCCCCCCGCGGCAAACTGGTCATACTGGTGGAGGACTTTTACTACGGCTCGGCAGCGGGACGCAGCGCCGTCAAACCCAACGCGACGTCGGGCAGGAAGTTCACGGGGCCGCACCGCTGCATCCACTGTCCCCAGACGCTGCGCAACAACGTGGAGTGAGAGCACGAGAGCACGCACACACACACACACACACACACACACTTCTCACGCAGCAGCAGCAGGTGACACTGTTGTCGTCGCAGGTTGATGAGTCACATGACGCAGCACGCGTCCACCATGTCTCAGGAGGACGGAGACGCCGACTCTCACTGTCCTCACTGTTTCCGACACTTCCAGTCCCCGTTCAAGCTGCAGTGTCACGTGGAGGCGGTCCACAGCCAGTACGAGTCCACAGGTGAGCGCGCGCACACACACACACACACACACACACACACACACTTGTTTCACGTGTGTTCCTGACCCCCCCCGTGTTCTCGCTGCAGCCACGTGTCGGATCTGCGAGCTGGAGTTCCCCGGTGAACGCACCTTCCTCTGGCACATGAAGAACACACACAAACCCGGGGAGATGCCGTACGCCTGCCAGGTGCGCCCGCTCGCCCGCCCCCCGACCTCACGGCCACGCCTCTCTTAACGTGTCCCTGTGCCGCAGGTGTGCGACTTCAGGTCGTCGTTCTACTCGGACGTCTGGACGCACTTCAGCGAGGCGCACGCCGACACCAAGCACCTGCTGTGTCAGTACTGTCTGAGGGTGCTGCGCAGCAACACCTGCTACCAGCAGCACTTCGCCCGGCACCAGGTACGCGCCCCAGTGCTCACCTGAGCACACCTGGAAGGGGGCGGGGCCAGCGTGTAAAAATAACTAAATAAGTAAACGTGTGTGTGTGTTTTCAGAAGAAACACGTGTTCGGCTGCGATAAGTGTCGCCTCCACTTCCTGTACCAGAAGGAGCGCATCGAACACAAACTGCTGCACCACAGGACCCACGTCACCCCCCCACAGCTGACTGGACTCAAACCTGGCACCAAGGTAAACCCCCCACACACACACACACACACACACACACCTCGTCCCCTGTCTCTCTGACGACTCGTCCCCCCCGGTGCAGGTGACCGTGAGGACGTACTCGGTGGTTGGAGGACCTGAGGGCGAGGACGCGGCGAGGAGAGTCTTTCCATGCAAGGCAGGTGTCACTGCTGCGTGAGGTCAGAGGTCACGTGACCTCCAGCCACGCGTGATTGGTCCGGATACTACAGTACCCACAAGCCTCGGCTGCCGACCCCGCGGCGGCTCTGAATCGGAGCGGAGTCTGTGATTGGACGTTTTCAGCTGAAATGCACCCTGGGAGTTGTAGTTTTAAAACACGAGTGAAGAAGCCGCTTCTTCTTCTTCTTCTGTGTTTCAGGTGGTCGACGTGGACCCGCCTCCCCCCCCACAGGAAGCGGCTAAAAGGAAGCCGGTGCGGCGGCTGGGCCCGCTGCTGTCCAAGCTCAGGTGCTGCCCCCCCCCCCCATCACGTCTGTAAAATGTGATTCCTGATTGGATGTTAAATGTCTCCGCCCCCCCAACCCCCCCACCAGTGAGGAGGCCCGTGGCTGCGGCCCCCCCCACCGCTGCGTGGAGTGTCTGTCCGTGGTTCGGGACCTGACGACCCACTTCCCCTCGCTGGTCCACTGCTCGCTCTGCAGGTTCCTCACCTGCTGCTCCACGTCGTACGCCAACCACATGATCAAGTGTGTCACACACACACACACACACACACACACACACACAGCCCTGTTATCGATCCGCGAGCCGATCGATTTGTCTTTTATTGATCTGCAGCTGATCTCGTGTTTTCACAGCAACCACGCCACCTGCAGGAAGAACCCTCAGTACCAGAGCATCTTCCTGTCGGACCCACGGTACCGAGCCACCGCCGTCACACACACACACACACACACACACACACATGTTCCTGGTAACCAGCTGAACTAACCTGGAGTGTGTGTGTGTGTGTGTGTCAGGCTGCCGCAGAAGTTGACGTGTGGGTCCTGCACGTTTTCCACCTGCAGAGGAGACCTGATGGCCAATCACCTGACAGAGAGACCTGAGCATTACTGCAGGACACACACAGGTAAAACACACACACACACACACACACACACACACACACACGCAGGCTCAGTACAGGCAGTTATCGACCACCAGGTGGCAGCAGAGTAAAGCTAAAAACCAAAGTGTGTGTGTTTTGTTGCAGACGGGAGTGTCAACAGAGCACAGCCGACACACACAGGTGACACACACACACACACACACACACACACACACACACACTCTTGGTGGTGGGGGTGTCATCAGGTGACAGATAAAAACCAAAGTGTGTGTGTGTTGTTACAGACAGAAGTGTTAATGTTACCGGAGCAGAGCCGACACACACCTTTCACAGGTAAACACACACACACACACACACACACTGTTTCCCTGAGCCCCTCCCTCCTCTCTCCTCGCTTACATCACTTCCTGTGTGGTTATTAATCATGTAAACAAAAAGAACATCTGATTAGAAATCAGCTGAGTCAGCGTTTTATCCCCCCCACCCGCCCACAGTGACGCGTCGCAGGTGGGGCTGGCGTACGGAGGCTTCATCCCCATCCACCTCCTCCCCTCCTCCGGCCGGAGCTCCGCCCAGCTGTCCGTCAAACCCCTCAAGTCCCCCTCCCCCCTCTCCTCTCCGCCCGTCATGACCATCAAGTTCCTGGGGCCCCGCCCACAACCCGAACAGGTGAGGAAGGGGGGCGGGGTTTCGGCGCGGTACGTTCGCGTCGCGCTCGTTCCCTCCCCCCCGTGACGCCGCGCTCTCTCCCCCCAGCCCCCGGCCCCGCCCGGCCTCCTCCCCCCTGACGGCGCCCCAGCTGTCCGCGGTGCTGTCCTCCCTGTGTCACGGCGTCGCCCAGGCGTCCCTGCGGCACCGGACGTCCCCGCTGGCGATCTCCACGTGGACGCAGCAGCAGCGGCGGGGCCTGCGGAGCAGGAAGTGGAGCTGGCGGACGGAGAAGCTGGTGGAGAGGCTGCTGGGCCTCCGGGAGCGGCGCCTGGTCCTGGGCGAGGACTTCCTGCTGCGCGTGGCCCGGGGCATGCTGGGAGAGGAGACGCCGCAGACGGACTGCCACCGCTGGCTCGTGGACCTGATGCTGAGGCACGACCTCGGCCTGCACGCCGCCGCCGCCGACGGCGTGGCGTTGCCGAGGAGCGTCCGGGAGAGCGTCCTCGCGTTCGTCCAGGAGCTGCGCTCCCAGGTGAGCGGCTCGCTCGTCTCGCTCGTCTCGAAACGAACGGACGGACGGACGTCGGGTTCTCACGCCGTCTCCCGTCAGATCCAGACCCGCGCTCTGCCCCCCCACCGCGTCGGCGTCATGGACGAGTTCTCCGTCTTCGTCGACCCGGACCGGTTCCGCGGCCAGGACCTGTCGGCCCTCCAGCTGTTCGGCTCGCCGGAGGACGAGCCCCTGTTCGACGTGGTCCTCGCCGCTCTGTCCGACGGGACCCTCCTGACCCCGCTGCTGTTCTTCAGGGGGACGCCGTCCCGCGTTCCCGAGGGGTTCCCCGACAACGTCCTGCTGGCGGCGCGGCGGGACGGCTTCACCGACCAGCAGCGCCTTCGCATCTGGATCGACAAGGTCGGTACGGAAACCGGGTCCGCGCCGCAGGAGGTCCCGCGGCGTCGCGTTTGACTCCTCCCTCCTCCTCTCTCCACCCGCGCAGGTGTGGCACCCCAGGGCGACGGCCGGCTCCGGGTGCGACAGCCGCTCCCTCCTCGTGGTGGACGCCCACCGGGGTCACCTGGCCGAGCAGTTCCGGAGCGGCGCGGCCGCGGCGTCCACGGACGTGCTGCTCATCCCGTCCGGGTGCAGCTGCCGCCTGCAGCCGCTGGACGTGTGCGTGACGCCGGTGCTGCGGGACTTCCTGCAGGTACGCCCCCCCCGCCCCCCCCGTCCCACCTGTGTGTCGTTGTTGTGCGCTGACGCTGGCGTTCCCCCACCCACTCCTCCTCCAGACCCGGTGGACCCAGCTGGTGTCTCAGGGGGGTCTGGACGGTCTGGGTCTGGACCAGCTGGCTCTGACTCTGGCCTGCTGGCTCAGCGAAGTCTCCTCCACCCTGAACTCGGACCCGAGCTTCCTGCGCAGGTATGAACACCCGCGTGTGCCGCGCCGTCTTCTTCTGTGGTGGCGGAGTTAATGATGTGTTGCCATGGTAACCCCCCCCCCCCCCCACCCCCAGGTCCTTCAGCTCGGTGTGTGACCCGCAGCAGGTGGAGGACCGACGGGAGGCGGCGAGGATGATCAGCGCTCTGAACGAGGCTCTGCTCCAGACCCCGGAGGCACGGGACCAGGACCGGGACCAGGACCGGGACCAGAACCTGGACCGGGACCGGAGCTGCAGCTGCTGCTGGTGATGGAGGAGGAGGAGAAACTGGAGGTCAAGCAGAAGATCAAGCAGGAGGAGGAGGAGGAGGAGGTGCAGCAGCAGCAGGAGAACAAAGAGGAGCACGTGTCGGAGGGCGACAGCTACCAGGACTCTTTTCACGGTTTCCACGACGACTGACTCTTCTTCTTCTTCTTCTTCTTCTTCTTCTTCGCCTCAGACGGCAGGTCAGTCGCAAACGTTCACTGAGATCAGCGAGGAAGAAGAGAAAACCGGGTTTGATGAAGAGATTTTAATCTGAAGCCTGGAGGTGTGTGTGTGTGTGTGTGTGTGTGTGTGTGTCCCAGATTATTTTCCTAATCCTTCTTTTTTTTTTTTTTTTTTTACACCGGAGCATGGATTACTGTGACGTTTTGTAGTAAAATAAAGAGACGATGTCCGGACCGAGAGTGAGGTGTGTGTGTGTTTGTAGAGCAGGGAACAGGGGAGGGCGGAGCCACGGGTAAAGAAGCGCTCTGATTGGTCGACGGGAAGCAAACGGGGCCGAGGGAACTTTAGCTAAATTTCTAGATTATTGGCAGAAACCCGGTCACGTGATGAACGACTTCTGTGTCGTCGTCACTCGTACGGGTAGCGTTGGGTTTATTATTGATCGACCGATCGATCGATTGATCGATTGGCAGCTGTTTTTAAACGGCGACTCCGAGGCTGATGAGTTTTTCTCACAAGCACAAACACAAACGGGTCACACGAGACGTCACAATCAGCGCCCACACACACACACACACACACACACACACACACACAGTCCCCGCTCTGTATATACAACCAGCACGTGTGACACACACACACTCTCTCACGCTGTCCCGAGATGCGTTCAGGAACATTAAACATCCCCACTGTTTCAGTTAAATATAGAAACCATGAGAACCCCACCGCTTTCCCAGCATGCCCTGGAGCAAGGCAGTGACCTCGCCCCGCCCCCGCCCCCCAGGACACCCCCGATCGGCCGGGAGATGCATGATGGGAAAAGATATCAGGACAGTGTGACAGCCCCCTCGGTTTAAATTTAGTCTCAGATTGAACCTGGGAATCGCGCAGTGTTAGCTCCAATGCTAACCGACGCTAAGGCCTTTTCACACCCTATGCTAAGCTAGGCTAACACCGCGCCCACAAATGAATCATTTCATTAGAGACAAATCAATGACCTGATCCATCGGCATGTTTTAATTGATCACATGATATTGATTTAAAGGGAAACTCCTTAAATTGAAGCTGAAGCTTTATTTTTTTTCTTTCCCAGCGTGTTTGTTGTTGTTGTTGTTCCTTTTTTGTTGTGTGTTTTTTTGTGTGTTCACACTTCTCTTTCTCACGTTGTCCTTGTACGTCACTCTCAGCCTGTTGTGTTGAGAGGAAAAGCTCCATTAGTCTCCAGATGGTTTTTGGTGGTTTTTATAGACAGGACGTGCAGACACACACACACACACACACATACCACACACGTATCTCCCTGTGGTGTCTGTGTGTGTGTGTGTGTGTGTGTGTGTGTGTGTGTGAAAACAGTGGGTGAACGTCGAGTCTGAACCTGAAGGAGTTTAATCGGAGGCTCCATCTTTTTTTTTTTTTCCACGGTGCTTTTCACCGCCGGCGTCTGCTCGTCCAGTCGTCGTTCTCGTTTCTTTTCTTTTTTTTCCTCCGAGCACCTGAACTCATCACCTGTGGAGCCCAGCATGTGTCAGCACAGGTAAGGGTGCGTTTGATTTGTTGCGCTGACCCTTTATGTCAGTACAGGAAGTGCTGCTGCTGTCCTCTGATTGGCCGCTTTTTCCCAGGTGAAGGTTGTGAGGACTGAGCTTCTGTGAATCATGTGGTTTATGTGTTCCAGTGTCTCCTGAAATGTTGTTAATAAAGTTTTTTTGACGGGGCGGCGGCCGGTCCAGGGCTGTAATCTGGTGCGAGAAGTGGATTAAATCAGATTAAAGCGGCAGGCACTTTTTTTCAGATGCGGGTCAGAGTTTTGTTCAGATTAAACGCAGACTGATGTTTGTTCAGAGTCTGGATTAAATCAGATCTT
>JAFBJZ010000646.1:0-7500 GCA_016785225.1 Psettodes erumei | reverse complement strand
GCCGGCGGATCGTCCCGGTGCCGTCGTCCTCCTCCCTGATTGGTTCCTGTCCCCGGAGGGTTAATTCATGAACTCGGGGCTCGGGTGAAACTGAATCAGCTGGAGGACACGACAGATATGACATCCACCTTTAATGTCAGTGTGTGTGTGTGTGTGTGTGTGTCCAACAGCTGGTTTTTGTAAAGTTTTGCCCGGATCATGTGACTTTGCCAACAAACGCCCCCACAGAGTAACTGACCCCCCCACTGCTTTTATTTTCTTAGCTTCCTTTTACTCTCCTTCTGTCCTTTCCTTGCTTTGTTTGCTTTCCTCTCCTCCTTCCTCTCCTCCTTCCTTCCCTCCTTCCTTCCTATCCTCTTCCCCAACTTTTCCTCCTTCTTTCCTTTCGTCCATCCGTTCCCGTCCACCTTCTGTCTTTGGGATGGAAGGATCACACGGTTATGATTGACAGGTGAACTGGACCGTGTGTGTGTGTGTGTGTGTGTGTGTGTGTGTGTGTGTGTGTGTGTGTCACCTGGTTTTCATTTCCTACACTTATGTGATTGACCGGCTGATAGTGATGACACAATTCCTCTTTAGTAATAATTAACAGCCCACCCCCTCAGTTCCCATTCCCTGTGTGTGTGTGTGTGTGTGTGTGTGTGTGTGTGTGTGTTTGTCTGTAAACAGGAAGCAGAGAAGAAGAAGCAGCAGGAAGTTGTATCACCTGCCGGGTTCATCATCTGGTTTTGTATTTTGTGAGCGAGTTAAACACAAAACCAGATAAAGTGTGTGTGTGTGTGTGTGTGTGTGTGTGTGTGTGTGTGTGTGTGTGTGTGTGTGTGTGCATGTAGTGTGATCAGGTGTGTCGGACCATCATGTGTGTCTTCACAGGTCAGTCTTAAAAACTGTGAATTTGTCCTTTAAGCTTCTTCTTTATTGAAGCAGGCGCGGCGTCCATTAGTTTTGACTGTAGAATAAATAAATAAAATAATAATAATATGATAATAATAATAACAATAATATAATAATAATGATAATAATAATAATAATAATAATAAAGTAATTAAGTTACATTCGTAATCTGAGTCACCATCAGTCATAAATCCAGCCTCAGCTGCTACTGTTTCCAGTCTGACCAGTTTCCCACTGGGACGGGACCAGTTCAGCCCTCGGACCGTCCTGCCCGGGCGTCTGATTTACTGCAGCAGAAAGCAGAATTTACATTCCTTCAGAGCGTTTCTCATCTTGCGACATCGCGAGCGGACGGATTCCTCCTCAAACTCCCCGTGTTTCCTGTTAATCTGTCAGGACCCAGATGACCTTTAATCCCGCTTTGTCGTCCATCCAACGAAAATGCCAAACATTTGCTGCTTTTACTAAAAAAAAAGAGAGAAGCAAGGAAGGCATGATGGATGAACGCTAATGAGTTTAAATCTGACGGTATGCGGCTACGACAGCGGCGGCTCCTGATCAAGATCACGTGACTCGATCGAAAGCTCCGGAAGGCAGGAGCTAATTATCTTTAACATGATAATTAAAGGTCATTGAATGCATCTTTGGTTCCTGTGTGCGGGGGCTGGGGCGAGATAAAACAGTCAATCACTGCGGGGAAGGAGGATGGAAAGTCCAAGTCAGTGTCAGATGGGAGTCGGGGAGGACGACGGTCCACCTCCGAGTTTCTGGTGGTTTTTGTGTCTCGCCGTTGTCCCGGGTCTGGACCGCACCTATTACAGATATTTGTCTTTGTAACAGACGAATCGGATCGACCGTTAATCTGACGCGTTCGCCTCCTCGGGTCGCTCTGACCTCACCTGAGGCTCGCTGAGGTTGCTAGTCTGCGATAATCCAAGCGATCGCGCGTAACGAGTTAATTGCCGGATAAATGCAGCGCGGTGAAAATTACAGCGTTTCCCCACAAAACGTGGCGAAAAATGTTAAATTACAGGAGATTGGGACGGGCTCGGTCTTGAGAGCGGCGACACCTCGGGGGCCCGTTTGTCGAACATGTCTCTTACACGTGAACATGTGTTTCGAAGCCGGATTATTGTGACTGTACTGTAGCAGAGCAGCTGGATTTAACTTCAACAACAATGAAGTGAAAACATGCAGAGAATCCGCTCTGAAGCCAGAACACTCCCAGACACCCACCAGAGCTCAGTTTGTATTGAAGGCAGATGGCGGAGGTGAAACGCTGATGGAAAAATGACTGTCATACATGCGGAGGTGGGAAAAACCCAAAATAAACGGAAAATAAATCCACGTGAGACAACAACTCCGCACAAGAGTTCAACATTCGGGGGAAAATCCACAACGACTGTTAGCGATTTGAAAAACCAGCCGAAAACACGACAGCAGCAATGTTGTCAACTGGAGGTTACGCTAATGTTAGCTGGCAAGCTAACTCTTTTTTTTTTTCTTTTTAGCAAGAACACATTCGCAAACTGTAATGTTGTTCAAAACTAAAACTAAAAAGTATTTAGCTTAAGGTCTAGCATTAGCTCAACATGTTAGCGCAAAGACTAGAAGCGGGTAAAAAGTGTTAGCTTATAGCACAGAGACTTGAAGTGGGTAGAAAGTGTTAGCTTATCTTAGCATAGAGACTTTATTTAGTGGGAAAGTGTTAGCTTATCTTAGCAGAGAGACTTGATTTAGCTGGAAAGTGTTAGCTTATTTTAGCACAGAGACTTGAAACGGGTAGAAAGTGTTAGCTTATCTTAGCACAGAGACTTGAAGCAGTGGGGAACTGTTAGCTTATCTTAGCATAGAGACTTGAAGTGGGTAGAAACTGTTAGCTTATCTTAGCACAGATTCTCGCTGTAGGGGGAAGCTGTTAGCGTAGCTCCACCCGAAGAGAGAAAAAAAATCCACCGTGTGTCCTACAGACATTTTTTGATGTGATGACTGCGTGTGTGTCCGTTGTGTTGTGTCTCTGCGGGGTGTGAAACCTAAGTGTGTTGTGTTTTCAGTGTGTCTGGCTCAGGATTACGACTACACGCCGCCTCCAGACTACGACTCCATCTCCGACTCCAATGACACCATTGGGTACAGTTTCTACAGTAAGTGGCGCACACCTGTATGTTCCCGTCGAGCAGGAAGTGCGCCCTCAGGTGCGAAGGGTCCCTGTGTTCTCAGGTAACACCAGCGCCAAGGACCTGGAGACCTTCTTAGAACAATTCACCGACTGGGATCAGGAGGAGGACGGGGACACGGGAGGATGGCGGGAGGGAGAGGGAACGACAGTTACCGCGGCAACCACCCAAGGAACCACAGAGACGAGCGGGGTCAGCCTTGAGAACGCCGCATCACTTCCTGTTTGTCTGGTGAGAACGACCTGACGCTGCCTTACACCTTCGTTAAGTCATATTAGAACTTAAACCAGGTTTATGTTAAACCGGGACATAAACCTCAGGTTGAGTTTAACTTGGACTCGGGTTTCCAGACCAGGTTCAAACCTTGATTTAAGCTTTAAGCTGATGACAGAGCTGCAGCTGTTTTATATTTTCTTATTAGTGTTTCTAATATTTTAGAACAAATGTGAATAAAAACCGCGGGACCTGATGATCCAAAGATCTAAAGCTGAACTCCATTTTATATTTTTACAGCAATTATTCATAAAAGTGCTGATTCCGCACATTGTAGCCGTGAGCAGGTGGTTTCTGTTAACGCTGTGTGTGTGTGTGTGTGTGTGTGTGTGTGTGTGTGTGTGTGCGTCCATCTGCTTTCCATGAATGTGAAGCTGGTGTCTGCCAGCATCAACAAACACACTCTTCATATCTGTACATCACACTGTCTGAGCGCTGACGGGCGCTGTGATGTCGATTTATGGAACAAAAGTCGACAAAACACAGAGTTCAAGTACAAAGATGCTGAGTTGTGGTGAAGGACTGCAAAAAAAAAACAACAACACAAGACAAGAAAATATATAAATGGAACAATAAATTCTGAAATAAGTTACGACAATTAAAAAATGTATTATTATTAAATATTTGGTCTTTATATGAGTAAAGTAAAATATATCATCCATCTTATTCTGATAAAGTTTTCTTTTTTATTTCTTTCTTCAAAAGTCATTTGATGAAAAACATGATTTACTTTATATGAGCTGAAAATAAGTGACAAAATTTTTAAATAGTTGCATTTCAAAATAAAATCTGACCTCTAATAAATGTGTGTGTGTGTGTGTGGGGGGGGGGGGGGGGGATACATAATGAAATAAAAACAGATTTCGTTAAAAAAGTAAAGTTTAAAATAATCTATCGTAAAATAAATCATGAGTTTTCATAGTTTCTACAATATTTCAATTGTTGTTTCATTTCTATATTTTTTAAATGTATTGATGTGATTAAGAAAATATGTTTTTGTCTCTTTAATCCTGAATTAATAAAGATTCAGGGGTGAAGTGTAAAAAAAAAAAAAAGGAGGTTGAGCTCCATGTGGAGATGTGACAGCAGGATTAAAGGGCGGCTCTGTGCATTTCTGTGTGATGCTTTGTTGTCACTGTGGGAGAAGAAAGCCGGAGGACAGGGACGGATGTGATTTAAAGCGTCTCTGTGGTCTGAGGACCTTCTGTGATGTTCCCGAGGATGAGACATGTCGACGGCACATCATGGAGCCTCGGTTCCTCGCACGAGAACACACGGCTCCTTGTTCTTCTCCACCAAATCAAAGCCACCAGAGGAGGAAACCCAGTTCATGAACTGAAAAAGCTCGTTTGTCTTCGCTTTGTGACGTCTTCCCAGCGGAGGGACGGAGCGTCCTCCACGTTTGAGAAGACATTTTTTTTGTTTTTGCTGTTGTTTCAGGCACTTTTATAGTTTGAGGTTTATATTATTACCTCCTCTGAGTGAACTAAATCTGTCTTTATCTGCCCTGGGCGTCGTCTCTCAGGCGACATACACTCCCTCCTGCTCTTATTGGTTCGTTTTGTGTGTTTTTCAGATATTTTTTTTTTTTTATTATTCACCACTAAAGATGACTCAGCAAAGGACAAAACTGTGGTGGGAGGTTGAAACATAAAACTCATTTACTGGACAACGAAAGTTAAACAGCCTTAGATCAAAATGTCATAAAATGATGTAATTATACGTCTGGTCACTGGCCTGGTAATAAATGATTTATTACACATTAATTACAGCTGATGAAACCTTTATAGATGTTGAGCTCGGCGGTTTGAAGTCGTTTAATGAAACTGATATTTACACTGAACGTCAGTGTCACGCTGTTTGTCACACTGTCTGATGATGTGTTTACTGTCTGCAGGACATCAGGACGCTCTTCTGGACTCTGGTGATCCTGATCAGCCTCAACCTGCGGCAGCTGCAACACACACTATGAGAGCAGACACACACGTTTGGCAGGTCAGACTAACACACACACACACACACACACAATAAACATGTCCTGGTTAGATGTTAATGTTATTGGTGGAGGAGGAACTATTCAGATCTTTTACTTAAGTAAAAGTAACTGTACAACAATGTAATAGTACTCCATGACAAGTCAGAATGTACATTAGTAAAAAGTTAAAGTATCAAAGTAGAAGTATTTGATTATGCAGTAAAACATTGTTAGTCACATATGTTTATTAAAATGATACTGATATAGTATTTTTTACTTTGTCTTAGGTCTGAGTACTTTTCCACCACTGTACTCAAGTAAAGTACAAGTATGTAAAAACTGTAGTTAAGTCGAACACTTGAGTAAATGTACTTAGTTACTTTCCCCGCGTGTTGAGTCCCTCGGTCAGTGTGTGTGTGTTGTTGTGTAGCTGTAGTTGTGTGTGTGTGTCCAGCAGGGGGCGCCGTTGCCTCACAGCTCAGACTCAGGAGCGACACATCAGGTTGTTCTGTGTGTTTCCGCAGGTTTGCATTGTGGGGAGTGTTTGATGTGGCAGAGGGTCACCTGACCTGCAGTGGGCGGGGTCACTGTCTGACCTCAGCAGAAGGCGGTGACTCCTGGACCTGTCCGTCACCTCGGTGTGGAACCAGGTGGAGCTCAGCCAATCACAAACTTTTATCGGTTCACTGCAGGACTTTTCTTAAGAATATAAAAACTTTCTCACATTGTTCATAGTTTCTCACTTTTTTATTTTGAATGGTGGATGAACTGAACATCTTCACTTTGTACAGTGGATCACCTAGATGGAAGTTTTATTTTATTTTTTATTAATGGCAAAACTGCTGATTGAGAGCAAGTAGAATCAGGCCTCAGCTGAGCTGAACTGTGATGTGGATGAATTCAGTTTAAAAGAAAACACAACCACCCCGGTAATAAATCAACCTCCATAATTAAAGTCCTGTAACTGTGTAACTCTGCTGGACTGGTGGTCACCGAGATTATTTTTACAAGTCGAATTTGAGTGAAAAGTTAATTTTGTGGGAGAAAAGCCAAAACTTACGGCAAATTATGAAAAACATCTAAATGCAGTTTCTGTTGTGTCTGACTTTCATTATTTTCTGATTATAGTTATATTATTATTTCCTCTGACAAATTATCTCAACTTGTTTTATTTTCATATCGGTCTCACTGTGAATCAAAGCTCAGCACTTTGGAAACAAACAGCACTTATCGGTTTATGATGATGTTTGTGTCTGTTACAGATTGTTCTGAATGTTGTGACGATTCAAACCACAAACTGCTGCTTGGTCCTGTCAAAATCAAAGTCCTGACATTTCTGTGGTCATGGAACACTTTCTCTCAAATTCTGTATTTTACTTCAACTCGTTTAATGTTGGAAACAGAACATCAAAAGGAAGATTTTCATGAGCGGAAATGGAAAATATACAAGGCGAAGTTTTAAAATATTACATCAAATAAGAGAAATATTTTATCAAAACATAAACACGCATGACACAAAAATATTAGAAGACTTTCAGAACGAGCTAGAACAGATTTCTATGTTTTGTTTGTTTGTATTTTTCAATAAAATATATGTAAAATATTATCAGCATAATCTTGTGGTTACTGCACTGCACACAAACTCACACTCCATATACAAACACTGGATGCACTTGGACAAATGACTCATGATATTTTCTTTTTACACAGACATGAAGTCGACAATAACAAAAGATAAAAGGGGCAGAGATGTCATAGAGATGTCATACATTTATCATACATTTTGGCTTTTACATTGTCTGGATATCTGGTGAACATCTGTGAATTTCTCGGCCTTGAAGAAGAGCAGTTTTCCATTATGCTTTGCTTTTACATTGTCTGGATATCTGGTGAACATCTGCGTCTTCACAGTGCGAACGTACGGTCAAACCTTAAAATGGCTGTCGGATGTATAGGCGGGGATACCCATAGCAGGTGGAAGAAAAACGAAAGGTGTTAAAAATGCAAAAAGTCACTGAAACTAAAAAAAAAAGGCATATGTCGTATGTTGTCATGACATAGTATAGTATGTCGAAAAAAGTCAAAAAATGTCAAAAATAAAAAGTGCTAAAAACACCCCAAAACATCTCAGAACAGTGTTTTATCAACACCCCATAGCATAAAAGCTGTTAAAAATGCAAA
>JAFBJZ010000645.1:162500-236789 GCA_016785225.1 Psettodes erumei | reverse complement strand
ACATAGTTTAGTATGTCTTTTTTTTTTTGGGCATTTTTCTGACCTTCTAAAAAATGCAATGCAGTTTTGGAAGTTTTAACACCTTTTATGCTATGGGGTGTTCATAAAACAGTATTCCCTGATGTTTTGAGGCATTTTTAGCAAAAAAAAATTTTGACATTTTTTGACTTTTTCGACATAGTTTAGTATGTCTTTTTTTTTTTTTGGGCATTTTTCTGACCTTCTAAAAAACAACGTTTTTGGAAGTTTTAACACCTTTTATGCTATGGGGTGTTCATAAAACAGTATTCCCTGATGTTTTGAGGCATTTTTAGCAAAAAAAAAATTTTGACATTTTTTGACTTTTTCGACATAGTTTAGTATGTCTTTTTTTTTTTTGGGCATTTTTCTGACCTTGTAAAAAACAATGTTTTTTGGAAGTTTTAACACCTTTTATGCTATGGGGTGTTCATAAAACAGTATTCCCTGATGTTTTGAGGCATTTTTAGCAAAAAAAAAATTTTTTGACATTTTTTGACTTTTTCGACATAGTTTAGTATGTCTTTTTTTTTTTTTGGGCATTTTTCTGACCTTCTAAAAAATGCAGTTTTTGGAAGTTTTAACACCTTTTATGCTATGGGGTGTTCATAAAACAGTATTCCCTGATGTTTTGAGGCATTTTTAGCAAAAAAAAAAATTTTGACATTTTTTGACTTTTTCGACATAGTTTAGTATGTCTTTTTTTTTTTTTTGGCATTTTTCTGACCTTCTAAAAAATGCAGTTTTTTTGGAAGTTTTAACACCTTTTATGCTATGGGGTGTTCATAAAACAGTATTCCCTGATGTTTTGAGGCATTTTTAGCAAAAAAAAAATTTCGACATTTTTTGACTTTTTTCGACATAGTTTAGTATGTCGTTTTTTTGGGCATTTTTCTGACCTTCTAAAAAACAACATTTTTGGAAGTTTTAACACCTTTTATGCTATGGGGTGTTCATAAAACAGTATTCCCTGATGTTTTGATGATGACTGTAACACTCACTGATGCCGTTGTCTCGCAGGTAGCCGGCCAGGCCCTGCCGCTGGTACTCCGGATCGTTCTCCCTCTTCCACACCTGGAACTGCTCGCAGGTCAGATCCTGGTGCTGAGGCTCCCACTGACACCGGAGAGGGAGCAGCGTCAAGGCTCAGTCGTAAAAACCGTACAAGAGCAATCCTCAATTTGGTTTTTCTTACAGTCTTTACAGTGTTAACACTCACGGGCTTCTTGCACTGAGCACAAAAGCTCTTGCGGCAGGACGGGCAGGTGACCTTCAGCTGGTCTCCGTCGTTGATGAACCCGGAGGTGCACTGACACGTTGGACAGAAGGACATATGCTGCTTATTTTACACACTCATCATTATTTCTGCATGAACTTTAAATCATCTGTTTATAATCCTACTCGTGTTTGTGGTGTGGTTTTGTTAAAAGCGCTAACGGCTGTAAGTACAAACCAGTTTAAACAAAAAGAGCCTAATAAATAAAAATCATAAATAAAAAGCGTTGCGAGCAAGTCGGAGGAGGAAACACCATCTTTGACCGTGTGGGCGGGACTCACGTGACAGCACCAGAGGAACTTGGGGTCTTTCATGAGGGCGTGCTCCGTCAGCTTCTTATGAAACAGCTCGTACACGTCGGGCTCCAGGCAGTCACGCAGCTGCAACGACAACACGCTTCTGTTTATCTATATATATTTATATGGTGACTCACTTTTACTAATATTCTCTCAGAGAAATGGTGATTTTTTTTTCCTAATGATTGTAAATAAGAGAGATGTTGTACACTGATGCTCTGCACGCACTTTGGAAAATGATACTTGGAATAAAATGTTTGTTTTAAGACTTTATCTACATGAATCTGAAGTCTTTCTTCATTGAGAGCAGGTTTTAAATTGATTAAAGAAGTTACATACATTTTCTTTTATTAGCGGCTAATTGTTATTACCTGAATACTACATACTTAAGTTACTCCTAGTATAAACTACACAACAGCAAACGGATACTATGAATACTCAAGTACGTGACACTTTTAAATGATAAGAAGGAAAATAAACTGATGTGGGAAATATAAAAGATGAAGGTGGATTTTACGTGAAAGAAATGAAGACGTATTGTCTGATATAATGTTTGGGAGGGGACAGCGGCCAATCAGAATCCTGCCCCTCGGCTCACCTGTATGTCCAGCGTGGAGAAGTAGCTGTCCAGCTGCTCGGGGTCGTTGATGTCGGGCTCCCCGCAGACGGGACACACCATGTCCCGGATGTGTTTGTCCCTCACGGCGATGGTGAAGTGCTGCCCGAAGCACTCGTGACACACCGAGCACTGGCAGGAGGTCAGGGACTGCATCTGCAACGCAGAGCGCACCACAGAAGAAGAGATGTTTTTCATCAAATACTGATATTCCTCAAATTGTATAAAACCAGAAATAAAAAGCCGTCCCCGTGCGGTGTAAGCTTGATTCGATCACCTTGCTGCGGGGGAAGATGCACAGGCAGCAGGGACACTCGTTGTTGAGGAGGCGCCTGATGAAGTCTCGGTCGTGAGACTCCTTCACGGCCTGCACCACGTCCTCCAGGGAGTAGGAGACGCCCGGCTCCTGGAGCAGGGACAGGACGAGCTCGCAGCGCCCCCAGCTGGGCAGGTCGTACAGGGCCAGCAGGCGCCTGCACATCCTCTGCAGGGAAAACAAACGCACCCCGGGTGGAACCTCTCCTCTCAAGTCGTCGAGGTGCGCTCGTCGTAAACGCTCTCTCACCTGTTTGTCCGGGTGCTTGGGGTCGATCGGCGGCTCGGGCCGGTCAGCCCAGAGGCGCTGGTGGAACGGCTCCAGCAGGGGGCGCTGGAGCAAAGACAGAGCCCCGCCCACCTCGCCTCCGCTCAGCCGCAGGGCGTCCTCGCACTGGGCCACATCCCTGAACCCCAGAGAGTGGAGCTCCCTCATCTGCAGGCGGAGACACGCGGCCGGAGTTCAGCGGTTCGAACGCGACCTTGTCGGAATCTTCAGAAACTTTCCCACCTTGGCCTGTCGGTCCCTCAGCAGCTGCGTCACGGCTCGGTCCGTGTCTCCGCCCGCCGCCAGCCACGCCAGCTTGGCCTCGGCCCGGGACAGCTTCACGTCCTCGCCCGCGGCGTTGGGCGGAGCGCTCTCCCGCGACTCATCCCCGTCCCGCTCCACCTCCGGCCGCGCCCCGGAGTCCCCCGCCCTGCGGTTGAGCTGGACGGACGCCGCCATGGCGCAGATTTCGTCCAGCAGGTGAGGCAGCTCTGACGTCAGCCAGTCGCAGGGGTTGACGTTGCTGCCGCCGCACACGCAGAGGGCGGCGTACACCTCCTCCGGGCTGACTCCTCGCTTCTCTGCTTCCTGGGAAGGAGACGCGGGGTGAAGCTGAGCGGGACGTGCGGATTAATCGAAGAAACGCCGCGTGTCGTGCGTCCGACGCACCCTGATCTGGTGGATGAGGTTGAGCCCGTCCTCCCTCATCACCTTCTGCCTCCTCAGCTCCACGCTCAGCCTGGGTTTGGGCTGAGGCCGATCCCTGGCGGCGGAGGACGGCGTCTGCTGGAGAGACTGCGGCGCCGAGTCGCCGGGAGAGTCTTTGCAGGACAGGTTGCACATCTCGCAGGCGGCGGTGGGCTTGGTGTTCACGTAGGTGCAGAACTGACAGGTCCACTGCCGCGACAAAAACGACGGGCGTGAAGTCGAGAAGCGGGAGCGGACCGTGAGTCGGCCGCTGACTCGCTCATACGGACACGAAATATTGGATTTGCACGTTACGTGGAGAAAAGGCGAGCGGCGATAAATAAGCGATTTCATTTTCCTCGCGAGTTTCTTAAACGCGATAACGGACGGTGCAGTTTGCACCTCAGTGTAAACGGGACCCTGCAGGAGTAAAGAGCGAGGAGGTGAGAACCTTTGTCCCGGCGTCGGACAGGGGTCCCGGGCCGGACGTCGCCGGGGCGACGGGCGGGCGGGTGGCGAGACGGGGGCGATCACACACCTCACAGAGGATGCTGCTGCCTTGGTTCACCACAGTGCAGCTCTTACACTGCCACTCTGAGGCGTCGCACACACACACACACACACACACACACACACACAACAACAGGGCGAAGTTGCATTCCTCAAATTCTGACATTTCTGGTTTTGCCATCGCGTGCGCGGCTGACCTGTGTTGGGCGAGGTCGGGGCGGAGGCGGGGCTCTCCTGAGCGGCGGAGGCGGCCGTGGCGAGTCGAGGCCGCTCGCAGGTGGAGCAGAGGACGGCTCGCGTCTCGTTCACCGTGGTGCAGTGGGCGCACTCCCACGGCGACAGAGACGGGCTGAGAGGACGGGACGGGAGGCGAAGTCAGTCGACGCCCCCCCCGACGCGCGTCCGGGGGGGCGTGACTTCCTGTTTCTCCTCACCTGGACGTCTTGGCGGCCGTCACCACGGTCCTGCTGTGTCCTTTGCGGTCCGGGTGCGAGTGGAAGAGCCTGTCGCAGTTCAGACACAGTCTCTGGACACAGGTGGAGCAGAGGGCGTAGACGGCGGAGACGCCGCAGATACTGCAGGTCTCTTCAGGTGTGAAAAACAAACACAATGAGACAGACGCCGCCGCCCTCCCCTCCCGGTTTAAGGCCTGCGCCGATGTGGCGTACCCGGTTTGGTTTTCTGGATCTGGTCTCTCTTGTGATTGGCTCTGGAGGGGTGGCGGTGAAAGAGGTCGTCGCACGCGTCGCAAAAACGCCGACCGTCGCAAGTCGGGCAGAGCAGCGAGGGAGCGGCGCCGCACAGGCTGCACTGGCCGGCCGCGGGGGAGCCTGCACGCGAAACAAACATCCCTCTGGGTTTTCGCCTTTTCGCCTCTCGCACGCCGACGCGGGAAACGACTACAGCGAGCCGGCGGACTCACCTGGCGCCGGATTCGGGGGCTGTCCTGCGACGCTCGCAGGAGGTTTCGGGGGCGGGGCCGGGGCCGGGGGTTTGTCTCCGTGCGGCTCGTCTCCGGGCAGAATAACGGCGGCGTCGCCGACGACGGCGTCCTGCAGAGAACAGCCTCACGGTGAGCGCTCGCCATTGTTACGCAGGAAGTTGCCGCGGACGTCGGCGCACCGACCTCCTGCGCTACAAACGGGAACACATCTTTGAAGTTCTCCAGGTGGGGGTGGGTGCCCTTGACGATCATGTCCACCTCCGCGCGCAGGGTCATGACCTCCAGCGTCACCGCGGCGACCTTCTCGGCGTCCGGCTGGCTGACCTCATCGGGGAAGCTGAGGCCGTCCACCTGCTGGTTGGTGTAACCGTACAGGTAGAGGACTCGCCGTCCTCCCTGCGTGAGGAGATCCAAAGAGAAGATCGGCGCCGGCGTGCCGAAGGCGGACGGAAACGTGGCGGCGCCGGGCGCCTCCGCTCACCTTGACGGCGTCCACCGTGGTTCTGAAGACGGGGTTGTTGTGCTTGACGCTCCGCCAGTACCTGGGCCGGGCGGGGCAGGTCAGGTTGCAGCCGTACTTCTCCAGGATGCTCAGGGCCTTCACCAGCCTGCTCAGAGCCTCCAGAACCTGAGGTGGAGGCAGAGCTGCCGGGTCAGCGCGTGTGTGTGTGTGTGTGTGTGTGTGTGTGTGGAAAGTTCTCGAGCGAAACGACCAGAAAAACGAGCAGAAACATCCGACCCGACGGACCTCACCTCGCCCGTGCTGCGGTTGGCCGTGTTCTCCCGCAGCATGGCCTCCGCCGCCAGGTGCCGGTACTTCTCCGCCAGGGGCAGAGCGATGGCCGCCATGGTCTGGACCTCGGCCTTCACGTCCTGGGCCAGGCCCGAGGCGGACAGGACGGACCGCGCCCTCCTCTGGACCTCGTCCATCTGTGCGGACGGTGGGACGCCGCCGCTCATCGCTGCTGAAACGTTAATTAAAATGATTAAAATCATAGTATTTGTACTGACTCCACCACGTTTTACTGTACTGCATTTACTTGTAAATACCTGAAATATAAAAGTATTAATATTACCTGACCTACCAAGAGTTTTACTGCACACGGAGTACATGACATGTACTCGTGGTACTAAGGATTAATGTAGTTAACTTTACCTCGACTTGATCACGTGACAGCGCGGGGACGACACCACGGGAAAGTCCAGTTTAATAATAGTTTCTCTGCTCGTGACCGGAACACGCCGCCAGCCCGCGGCGCGAAAAAAAAAAAAAAACGCGTTCCCAGGTAAACGCAGGTAAACGTCGTCGTTTTGTCGCGTGAAAAGTTGGCGCGCTGAGCTCGACGGAAACCGAGCGGAGCGGCCGATGATTCCCGTCAGATGAAACCGAAACTTTCTCTCGTCCCGCTCCGGCGTCACAAGCACCAAACCCCCGCGAGGCGGTTTCCTCCCCGTGAGAAACTTCCGCCGCTCCGCAAAGTAACGACGTCAGACGCTGGAGTCTCACCTGAGCGGAGTTTACGCTGCGCGCGCGCACGTGTCCGCCAATCCGTCTGTGTGTGTGTGTGTGTGTGTGTGTGTGTGTGTGAGAGTGCGCGCGTGAGAGGCTAGCTTCAAACGCGGAACTCCACTTTTTTATCGTCGCGTGTTTTTGCTCCACTTCCTGTTCGTTTTTCAAAGTAAAAGCGGCGTTCCTTTAAAATTAAAAGCAAAGTCTTCAAGGTTTTATAAATAAAATGTAAATATATACATATAAACAAACCAACACACAATTGATAAATAAATACATAATAAATAAATAAATTAATTTTAAAAAATTTGACTTCCTGCATTCTGCTCTTGATAATGTTTACATTACACAGTTATCAGAAGCTCATTCTGTCTAAATTCAACAAATCCATCTTTATTGTTTTACAGATAAAATTTGATGGTCGTTTTAAAAGATATATATTTCCCCCAGACTCTGTGTCCCTCTGTACTAACTAACAAAGTTGTCTTTTGTCTGTTAAATTACCTTCACAAATCAAATTTGTATTCACGTGACCCCCGCCGACACACACACATGTTCGTGTACCGCAGTATAAATATATATTCCTATATTTTTTAACTTTTAAATGCATCAAATCTACTCTGCTGAGTTGTGAAACGGGTTTTTTGAAGGGAGGGAGAAAGTGGGAGGCGCAAACTGCCTCATCCGGTGGTAAATCGAAAGTAAAATACATGAGGAAATAAAAAAAAAAAAAGAAAAATCACACAAGCGAGACGTGTTTTCCTCTCCCGCGACTCTACGCGTCTGATTTCTCTCCGAAAATTTATTCGGCTTCAACTTGTAAAAGTTGAAAGTTGGAGGGTTTCTCCGCCATGTCGAAGACTAAGTCCCTGAAAATCAGCAGCGCCAGTGCAGTGAAGGTGAGTGGATGTTGCCTCACTACGCGACAGGTAAATAACGTGAGATGGCGATGTATGCGAACACGTCACATTATAGTGACTTTCATGCAGATAGTTTTTGAAGCGTTAAAAACTACATCGTGCGGGACTCCACCTGTTAAAGCGGCGGAAAGTCTCATTCTGAGAGGAAAACGAAAGTAGATCCAAACGTATTAATGTTAAATGACTCAGCAGCTTTAAACTTTTTGTCGTTAGTGTGGATAAATGCAGATTGACGTTTCCATTCATTCATTAATTCTGTTTTTTTTTAATGTCCTTCAGGTGGAAAACTACCGCAAGTCACTGTACCATGAGGTCTGCAGACAGTTACCACCTTGAACGGCACATTTATTCACAAGTCACGTGTTAGGGTTCGGGTTTGACCTTTTCGTGTCTTCTCTGTCGTCCAGGCAGAGAACATGTTCTCCAACTACATCCCGCTGAAGATCACGCAGCTGGATGCTCTGCTCGGGGTCAGTATTTCACTTGAGCGCGAGCTCGCCTGCAGGTTCTGTTCTTCATCCCGTCTCCTGCTGGTTTTCAGGACGATGTCCTCAGCGTCACGGACATGTCCACGCTCCACGCCCCGCTGGACATCCCCATACCGGACCCTCCGTCCCCGGAGGACGAGGTAAGACCAGCAGCTCCGTTCCTCACCATCAGTGTCACGTCTGGAACAACCTCAAAGAAAAAAAAAAACATCAGTCCGGCATATTTGTTGCAGAGTACATGGACAGCACAGTGCACATCCACCAATAAGTACACAGCCTGTATCTGAAAATATATACATTATAATACACATTTCTCTGCCTCTGTCATTCATTTCTAATTTGCTGAATTTGTCTCTTTTTTGACGATGCAAAACTGATCTCACAGGAAATGGAGACCGACAAGAATGAAGATGAGGAGAAGAAAAAGAAGAAAGGTCCAGTGTTTTCATGTGGCATCCTGCACACACATAATACACACAGTATGTGAATAGTATATGACTTGGCGGGGGGGAAAACTTCTCCTCTCTCATCTGCAGCTCCAAAATGTGGCTTCATCAAGGTGAACGAGAAGATAACGCTGATTCTGGACAGGGTGAAGCCTGAGATTGTTTCTCTGAGAGAGACCATCATTGTTGTGAGTGAATCCCTGAGGAACGATGTGAAAAACATCGCAGCGGATGTGGAAATGTCTGAAAAGCTGCTTTCCTGTAGGTGTCCAGCTGGATTCAGCATCTCATCCCAAAAATAGAAGATGGGAATGACTTTGGAGTCGCCATCCAGGTGCGGTCACGTTTAAAAGGATCGTACTGCACAATGCACAGTGAAGGTTGAGTTCATTTTTAAACATTTAATGGCTGAAAATTAACTGTATTTTCACCGCAGGAGAAAATCCTGGAGAGAATCGGTGCTGTGAAGACCAAAGTCGATGGTTTTCAGACAAACATCAACAAGTGGGTTGTGCAGGAAATAAATCAGTATTTGTGAATCGTGTGTAGTTCACATGTAACTCACCTTTTTTAAATATTCAGGTACTTCTCAGAGAGGGGAGATGCTGTGGCCAAAGCCTCCAAAGAAACTCATGTGGTGAGTGATAACAATGTTCTCGTCTTCTGGGCTTGATAACTTTTTATTTATTTTTTTTTAAAAACCTACACTCAACTACATCTCATAGGCCGTGATGTATTACAGTAATATGATCCAAATGGGCAGAATGCTCCTTTACCTGGACTTTCTTTCTCTCCAGATGGATTACCGCTCGCTCGTCCACGAGAAGGACGAGGCCATCTACTCTGAGATCAGAGTGATCGTCCTCGACATCCGCGGCTTCTACGTGAGTCAGACCGTCGGTAACGTTAAACACCGCGGCGCCGCACAGGGATGTTCACGCGCTTTCTACCCGTTCACTTCAGGCCGAGCTCTACGACATCATCAGCAAGAACCTGGAGAAGGTGACCAATCCCAAAGGAGAGGAGAAGCCGTCCATGTATTGAAGCTGGTGATCTGCTTCCTCATCAATGTATTCAATATCAGTCAGCTCTCTTTTCCATCATGGTCAAAAACAAAACAAACAAACTTTCTCCATCAATAAATACAAACAATAACTGGATGAAGGTTTTATCACTGCTGTATGGATAACACTTAGGTTTGCACTAAATTTAAGTTGTTGTACAACTTTGAGTTTAATAAGTAATGAATATAAATGAATAAAGATGGTTTGGCATTTACAGATTTATTTGTAAAAAAAAAAAAAAAGTAACGTGTGACTCATTGCTCACGTATCATTTATCTTTTTGTTTCAAACAAATAACCAGGAATCTTAATACAAAAATATTTTCCTTCTTTGAGAACAAGAGGAAAGACCAATAACAACAATTATGACATAATCAACTAAGAAACGCAATGAAGGAAAAGCAAAACACAAAACTCAGTCTCAGTGATTCAGACTTCAGGACCTTCCCCACCAGGTATAAGCTGTCGAACACAAAAAAAGAAAATCAGTGTGAAGGTGTACGACAACAGCAGCAGGTCGTGTGCAGGTGTATGACACAGCTGTGGGTGTGTAAATTCTGAAAAACATTTTTGTACCATAGTGATGTTGTTGCCGTTCAGGAGGATCTGGTCCAGTTTGGTTATCCTCCGTCCCTCCGGTGTGATCTCACTGGAAAACAAAGATAAAAATGAGTTTGATTAAATAAACAGCTGACTTGATAATGAGCTGCGCTTAATGACAAAAATAAATGAAGTGAGACTTACAATTCTGTCACATCCTCCAGGACCATATCTAAGAATCCGGGTTAAGGACAGACGTGTGTGGCAGTCTTCAGAGCACACAGTAAAACAAACACATTGAACAGGAGACAGTGTGTGTGTGTGTGTGTGTGTGTGTGTGTGTGTGGAACCAGATCTAAAGGATACTGACAAAGTCATCAAAGCCCAGCAGGGTCCCGACGATCTCTTTGTCCGTTTTCATGACGATGTGAATCCTGGAGCCGATACATTTGTCCACGAGCTCTGAAAGACACGAGAGAAATGGCAGATTTCAAAAGCAGTTCATCATTTAATACATTTGATCACTTGTTGACGGTTAAAACTTATTTCCGTAACGCTCTCGTGTTGCTTAATCGCCCTATGAAAAGCTCACTGCAGCAAATGAGTCCAGTGTATGAGTTTATCCGTGCTATATCAGAAACCGGGTTGAATATGCCCCCCAACGTCAGGTCAATATAACACAGGACGCCTCCACGAGGTCAGATATTTAGCTAATAATGCAAGACCATGATCCAATTTCACTGACCCGCTGCTCTATGGATGCGTTAACCCATTGCAACCGAAAAAAACGGCTAAAACCAGAGAGAAGAGTCGTTTGTTACAGAAAGCTACGCGCGGTGTTTAGCTAGCTGCTAGCTCGATGCTAACGCCGGCTAGCGAAACACCACGAACATTTTAACGTCTACGGGCGACCGCTGCTCGGAGTTAAACTACCAACCCTCTGGATTAAAAAACACACACAACGCCATCTTATTTAAAACACAAACTTCCCGACGTTAACGTAGAATGCACAAACCTAGTGGGAGCAACTGAGAGGGATTCGTCGATTGCGTACCCGCCATGATGGATTCACGAGTAGTCGGAACCAATCGACAGCGGAAACGTCAGCGGAGTGAGAAAAGCAATCAAACCCGGATCGCTCGTCAACCATCGCTCATCAAATTTTTTACATTTTAAAATAAGACACTTACAGACACAACGCAGTTGACCCGATATAACAGAAAACGGAATAACTCACTGATTAACTTATGACATACGGGTTAGTTACACGTGATGGCACTATCAATACATGACGTAATTCTTTCACTAAACAAAGAAGTATGAGTGAGGTCAAGCTAGTAGCCCGCTTTGGGCACTGTACTAAAAAAATCCTACTTAATACTTTAAGGTCGCTACTTTACCATAGTATTTTTGGACAACAGTTTTCACGAGTTACTTTTCAAAGTTCGACTTAAAACATCATCCAGTAAAATGTCACACTATAAATTAAACGTATAAAATTAAATATATAAACTGCACATAAGCGCATTTCCTGGCAATTCTTCTATTCTTTACTCGTAGAAAAAAAGCCTCAAATTCCGAGGCGGTAAAATCTGGAGAGTAAATCAAGCGAACTCCAAAACGGAAGTGCGCAGCGGGGAACCATCTCACCCCTCCGTCCCGTGACTCTCAGTAGGACGAGGCGGAACAGAGAGTCATCGCTGCTGCTGCTGCTGCGCCGCTGCGGCTGAGTTGAGCTTCAGTCTGTTTACCGACCCGGGAGTAAAAGAAAAACAAAAACCGTTTCTGTTTACGGTTTCTCCGTCCGACACCCCCCCCCCCCCGAGTTCCCGCCTAAACACCCAGGGGGATGCGGGCATGGAGCCTCACGGCAGAGACGACGCGAAGGGGCCGGTGCTGCACATCGTGGTGGTTGGTTTCCACCATAAAAAGGGCTGTCAGGTACGTGAACCCTGATCCGAGCTAACGTGGCTAGCTGCCAGCGAAACGGCGCATTCCCACCGGTGATCACGCTTTTTTTTTTAAATTTCACGCACAGATCACACGCATAACCCCGCAGAGGGGAGCGTGATGCCCCCCCCTCCTCCCCCGCCCCCCTCCCCCTGCTTGACATGCATTGAGGTTGAATCAGCTGTTTGCTCTGGATCTCTCCGGGTTATGTAACATGTGCCCTGCTGCCAGCTTCAAACATCGTCCCCTGTATTCAACAGCAGTTTTTTTTTTGTTTGCAGGCTGCAGCTTGTGCCTGGATGCGGTGAAGCACAACATTTCCCTCCCTGTTATTAATCAGAGCTGTTTGATTTAGTGCCCGGGTGTCAATAGTGAGGGGGCTGGAGTGTGTGTGTGTGTGTGTGTGTGTGTGTGTGTGAACCTGGAAATATCCAACGTGTTATGGCTCTAACAATGACCATACATGATTAAAATGGTTGCAGCTCTGTTTCATAATTCATTTCTTTCTGTTTTAATCATATTTTTTAAATATAATCTGTCTAGGAAAAGACTAAACCCCCACAAAAAATGAAAAGCAGCAAATTTCCACATTTCAGGAGCAGGGAATGTTTTATCTTGGAAAGTGACTGAGATGATTAATTAATTATTAATCAGTTTTTTTTTACTGGCGTCGCTCGCTGACCTCTCGCCTTCCCGCGTGACACAGGCAGCGTTTAACTCCTGCTAATCAGTGAGAGTGTGTGCGAGGCCTTTCGCCGAGAAATGCGTCTTCTGAATTCATTAAATTTGCAGGCAGAGCTGGCGGCTATAAAACCTAACGTCCTCTTCCTCCTCCTCCTCCTCCTCCTCCTCCTCCTCCTCCTCCTCCTCCTCCTCCTCCTCTTCCTCCTCCTCCTCCTCCTCCTCCTCCTCATCATCATCGCTGCTGACGAGCCTCTGTAACTGGACTCAGCGGCCTCTGGAGCAGCTACTGTTTGAGCTGAGATATCAAACAAAACAAAACAAAAAAAAAAGAGACAATTTTTAAAGAGAAGTGAGACAGTGCACCCGCTCTGTCTCAGCGTAATGAATCCATTGTGTCTGAACGCGGAGGGTTATCTGATCCGGGTCGGCGATCTCCCCGCCGGGTATCAGGTGACCGGGTCTCCGTCCTCTGTGGTCCCTCCGCCCCCTCGGCCGGTGGTGTTTTTGTTAAAAGCATCACTTCTCTCACGGTCCTGCCCGAGTTTAATCCTGAAAGGAGTGAATCATGTTCCGCCGGGCGTGTCGCGGCGTTCAGGACCAGCAGGTTCATCTCGTGGGCGGCTCTTAACCGTCAGCGTGAACGTCCTGACCGATTTCTCTCGTGGCGTCTCTCACCACCTCTCTGCTCCGCCCTCAGGTGGAGTTCTCCTACCCGCCGCTGATGCCGGAAGAGGGTCACGACAGTAACCTGCTGCCCGAGGAGTGGAAGTACCTCCCCTTCCTGGCCCTGCCCGACGGGGCGCACAACTACCAGGACGGTACGTCTCGTCTGTTGCACCGTCGAGCCGTCGACATGGAGAATCAAAAGCGAGACGTGCAAATGTCTGTATCGTTAATGCACACATGTCCAGAGATATCAGAGAGTCAGGGTCTGAGGAAAGAGATGAAGCAGCAGCTGAAATCCTGCGACAGATAAAAAGCAGCATTCGTTAAACGGCCTCGAACACACGGTGACGGCGTGAGTGTAAAACCATCCACGGCCTCCATAAAACCCCGCGACCTCTGACCCCATCCCTGGGGCTAACAGCTGACTCTGCAGTCAGAGCAGACAGGCAACAACAACAACAACAACAACAACAAGAGAAAAGCAGCTCTTCACCTCGAGCTGTTCCCAACCCCTCGGTTCATCCTGGGTGAGAGTACGGCAGCCTGACAGGCCAAAACGGCGATATGGAATGTAAGTCGCGTATGAAAACGAGCGGCTGTTTTGGAAGAAAAGGGGAAACGATCGGCTCGGGGTTGCAGGTCGATCCAGTTTGGCCGCAGTTTTGACACGGTGCCACGCTGTGAAGCGATCGCTCACGTTCCTCCTTGCTTTGCAGACACCGTGTATTTTCACCTGCCGCCGCTCAACGGAGACATGAAGTGCGTGTACGGCGTCTCCTGCTATCGACAAATAGAAGCAAAGGTCGGTCCATTCTGCATGCGTCCGCATACTTTTGGCCGCACGCAGCCGTTGTCTCCTCCTTCGTGCTGGTGACGGGAGGTTTGAAGTGAAGTGACAACATCTCCCGCTCTGTTGTTGTCTTGCATTTTTAGTTGCTCAGTCCTCGTGACATTTGGCTTCTGCTCTTTTATTAAAAGAAATATTTTATAACCCCCCCAGGCCCTGAAGGTCCGGCAGGCCGACGTCACCAGGGAGACGGTTCAGAAGAGCGTCTGCGTCCTCAGTCGAGTGGTGAGTCAGCCGCTGGAACTATAATCAAATCAGGGGTTGGAGCGACCGGGCCGCGAAATATCGACGTGGCCTCACGGCGGCGTCGGCGGGTTTGTTCGGCCATCTTCTCCTGGAACGCGCGGGATCAGTCATTAAACGGCAGCAGGCGTTTCGGAGGGCGGGGGAAAGGTCGTTATCGAGGGAGGGGCGTGCATATTTAATCATGACTCTGTTCGCAGCCTCTCTACGGTCTGCTTCAGGCCAAGCTGCAGCTCATCACGCACGCCTACTTCGAGGAGAAGGACTTCTCACAGATCTCCATCCTGAAGGTGAGAGCGTGCTCAGCGTTTGTTTGTTTGTTTGTTTGTTTACTCCTCCTGCGTCACCTCCTCCTCCTCCTCCTCCTCCTCCTCCTCCTCCTCTGACCCTGCAGGAACTGTACGACCACATGAACGGCTCCCTCAGGGGTTCGGCTCTGGAGGGGTCGCAGGTTTATTTGGGTAGGTCACGCCAGAATCGCACAAAAAAAAAAAAAAAAGGCGCTCCTGCGTTGTTTTTTTGTTGTTTGTTTGTTTGTTTGTTGACGCGTGTCTTCTCTCTCTCGCAGGTTTGTCACCCAGAGATCTGATTCTGCACTTTCGACACAAGGTAGAGGAGATCTGTTCATTTCCAGCTGTTAGAGAGAGAGAGAGAGAGGGCAGCGGTAACGTCTCTTCCTCTTCCACAGGTCCTCATCCTCTTCAAGCTCATTCTGCTGGAGAAGAAGGTACGAGTCAGCACGTCCGCTCCACTCTTCCGGTGACTCAGCGTTTTTTTGTTTGTTTGTTTTTTTTCGCGACTCCACATGTTTTTGTTTTGCGCGCAGGTCCTGTTCTACGTGTCTCCTGTCAACAGACTAGTGGGAGCTCTGATGACAGTTTTATCGCTGTTCCCAGGTCAGAGTAAAAGCCTTGAATCGCAGGTTGGATGAGCGGCGTGTCCTGGTGTTTATATGAAAATCTGATCTGGCGTCAGGTATGATCGAGCACGGCCTGGTGGACTCGTCCCAGTACAGACCCAAGAGCAGCGTGTCGGAGGACCTGAGCCTGGCGGAGAGCGTCTCCGGAGCCGAGGAGTTCGTCTCCGTGTCCGTCACCGACACCCTGGAGCTGGAGGGGGAGGAGACCGCCCGGCCCGCCGCCGCCGCCGCCGCCGAGTCCCTGTCCTCCGGGAACAGCACGGAGGGGGACAACCACCTCCTCAAGCCCCCGTCTCGCACCTCTCCGGAGTCCTCGGAGAGCGACTGGGAGACCCTGGACCCCAGCGTGTTAGAGGACGGCGGCGCCAAGGAGTCGGGGTCGGAGCTGCTGGACGCCTTCGACTCCAAGCCGGGGACGCCCATCACCGTGCAGCCGCAGGCGGCCGGCGATCAGGGAGCGGTCAGTCAGGGTCTGGTGTCCGGTCTGGAGGAGGATCAGCACGGCCTGCCGCTCGCCATCTTCACCAAGGTAACGAGAGCTGCGAGCGCTCGTTGTTGTTTACTCTAAATAGAAATAAAAAAAAAAAAACGCACGTGGAGACGACGACATGTTCAGATGTTAGAACTCATTTTGGACGGGAACTTTTTCCGTTTCCTCGTCGGGTCACATGTTCATAAACGATCAATATTGGTTAATCAGTGACCAGTGAGGTCACACCTTCCCTCTCATGTGTGTTTTGGGATCAGACAGGATGTTAGTTCAGATTTTACACTCAGGCCGCCGCGTGACGGGCGTGTCCGCCGACCCGACCCGACCGCGCTCGGTGCCGGCAGCCGGGCGGAGATAAGCACCTGACCTTTGCCTCCTGCCGTCGCCAGGGTTACCTGTGTCTGCCCTACATGGCCCTGCAGCAGCACCACCTCCTGTCAGACGTGACGGTGAGAGGCTTCGTTGCCGGGGCGACCAACATCCTCTTCCGCCAGCAGAGGCACCTGAGCGACGCCATCGTCGAGGTATTTGATTTTAATCTCATTTAAAAAAAAAAAAAAAAAAATAGATTTCAGTTTCACATTTCATTTCCCGTCGTGGCAGGTGGAGGAAGCTCGCATCCAGATCCAGGACCCGGAGCTCCGCAGGATCCTGAGCTTGACCACGGCCGACCTGCGCTTCGCCGACCACCTCGTCAAGCACGTGACGGAGAACCGAGACGACGTCTTCCTGGACGGGACGGGCTGGGAGGGCGGGGACGAGTGGATCAGGGCCCAGTTCACCCTCTACCTCCACTCGCTGCTGTCCTCCGCACTACAGCAAGGTGCGTCGTCTCTCCTCCTCCATCGTCATCGTCGTCGTTACCTGGATGAGAAAAAATGACAGCGCGGCTCCTCTGCTCCTGCCTGCAGATAACGAGAGGCTGCTGGCCGACTACGGCGCTCCGTTCGTCGCGGCGTGGAAGATCAGCCACAACTACCGCGTGTGGTACAGCAACAAGCACCCCGCCATGGCCGCCATCACCCCGGGGTAGGCGGGCGGGCGGGCGGGCGGGTGGGACCGTCTTTTTTTGCACGTGATCAGATATTTGAGCTCGGGTGTTTTCCTCTCGGTTGCAGACACCCGTTCCAGGGCCAGTACGGCGTCGCCGACGTGAAACTGAGGCTGTCGCAGTGAGTACTGTTCCCCCCCACCTGCTCTCATCTCATCCACGCTTTCCTTTCCTGCCATTTACACGACGAAGGCGTGCCCCGCCATAACGCGCGCACGCCGCCGCCCTCTTGTGGCGGAGACACGAAAACGCAGGTGCACGTGGTATTTGATAGCGGCGCTCACTTGCAGAATTTCAGCGTCCTGCTCCTTTAAAAAGAAACAAATGATAAAAACTCCCCCGTTAACTTTTTTTAAATAAATGGATTCAGGTTCTGCACGTGTCCGTTGCAGGGTCGCTGGGTCAAAGGTGTTGAGATTGCTGCAAAATAAGAAAACAGGAAAAAGAGGGAATAAAGTCAGTTGGGTGTTTTTCATCTGTCTTTCTCTTTTTAGTCTCGGTGACGATTAAATTTCTGACGCTCAGCTGAGAGCGGCAGGCAGGGTCTCACCTCACGCCGTGTTTGTAGATGGATACCGCAGACGGTGGTGGTGTTTTGGGGTGGGTGGGGGTGGGTGGGGGTGGGTGGGTGGGTGCAGCGAGGGTCTCATATCAGCCTCAGGTCATTAATTATGAGCGAGCTCCATTCTCAAAAACAGAGCCGGAGACTTCTTCAGCCCGGGCTCTGGTTTCATTCCAGGAAGTGTGGATGAAAGGTGACTCTGTCCACAGCTGGAGCGCCGCGTCTGGGGTTACGCATCGGGTGGATGCCCCCCCACCGCACACACACACACACACACACACACACACACACACACACTGAGCGGAGCACGTCTCGGTCCCTAACTTAGCTCGGTGGGGAGAGCACGGGCCGATCTGCTTGGCCGCGACTCTCGGGGCTCTCACTTTACCCTCGGGTGTTGGGTGACACGGCCGCCGCGAACTTTGTCGTAACGCCTCGGTAAACAAACACGCGGGCGGAGAAACGAACCGAAGTTCAGCTCAGCGGCGCGACGGAAATCACAAATGGAATAAATATGAAATATCTGGATGGTGAGGAAGAACAACGGGGGATGAATTAAGAGAGAGATGGTTCACAGTTGTCGCCCCGATTAAAAAAAAACAAAAAAAAACAAAACAAAGGATTTTCTACTCGGTACCTGAGACCCGGGACTCTGGGTTCTGGGTTCTAGACCCCACGAGACCGGGGTTAGTGGGACAGATGCTGCTCGAGAAAGTAAAAGAGGACAGTCCATCCACTCTGCTCAGCCCCCACCCACCTCCACCCACCCCGTCTAATTTTATACCTGATTTCACTACACGTAAAGAAAGCCTGCGCTCCACGCTTGACTTCCTCGTGCAGCCCGCTTCCCTTTTTTTCTCCTCGTCAGCGGCGCTGGACAAAGAGCAGCCGGTGGCGGAGACGCTCTCAGAAAACAGAGTCATGTGACCGGCGTCAACGCGCTGTTTTATCTGGGTCAGGCGGGCGAGATGCAGGGTCGTCTCTCCGCCGACGGTGCCTGTGGCTCGGGGGGGAAAGCTTTCCAGAGCTGGGTGGCATCGGACAGGAAAAAAAAAAAAAAACAGAAAAGTGTTTCCATCAGTCCGCCCCAAATTTCCCCTTCTTTCCATGCCACAGTTACTGAGCAGCGAATTTAAACCATGAGCCTCCGTGGCTTTTCTAATATTTTATTCAAATCAATTTTTTTTTTCAGTTCAAAAGCTCGGGCCATCAGAATAAATCCCAATTTCTCCACGTCGCGGCCCCGCGGGCCTCTTACTTTGAAAATAACTGCAGAAAGGAAGTGGGCGCAGTGAGGACGGACTCCCGGTGGACGTGCAGCAGCGGAGCCGGATTGCTGATCCTAGCAACAGGCGCCTAGCAACCGCCGCTTGTTTGGTGCATCCGCCGCGGCAGGCGCTGACTCCGTCTGACTCCCGAGACGCGGCGGTGCCAGCTCACGCTCGGCCAGGCTCGCTGTGTCGTGTTGACGCCGTAGTCAGATAAACACTGCGTGTGTGTGTGTGTGTGTGTGTGTGGCGCAGAGGAATGACAGCAGTCATGCCAGCGCACACACACACACACACACACACACACACACACACACACACACACAGAGCTCTCGCTTTCTCCTGGGTTTTAGGTTTCATGCACAGACTTTACATCCTGCAGATCTCGTTTAGTTTAACTCTGTCAAAATTTATTTTCCCGCCGTGAGTTGCATTCGTTGTTGTGGAATAATTAGGAAGGGAGACAACGTCCTTTTAACTCACCGTATACGATCCTCTCAAAGGTCAGGGGTCACCACGGGCGGCCGCTCTCGTCGTACAGTTTGTTTTCCGTTGATGTAATTGCCTCGGGGCGGCGGAGTGACAGACGCCCGCGCTCGGCAGCTGCCGGCACGCGTCCGCGCGGTCTTTCGGACGACGCCGCTGCCCCGCGCGGGGGCGAGATTCCCGCTGAATGTCAGGCCAGCGGGGATCCGTGCCGAAAGGTTGCGTGCTGGACCGGCTCCAGGTTCGGATAAAGCCAGGTGGGGCCGCATTTAGCCGCCCATTTGTCGCGAGAAACCTCCGCCGCTGGTTCGCGCCCTCAGGTCGGCTCCCGCCGTCGGACGCAGCACCTGTGGCTGCTGCTCAGCCGTCGCTCCTGTCACACGACCCCCTCCGGGTTGTTTTCTGGGTAAAGGAGGAAGAATTCCTACAGCGTCACGGCGGACGCGGGAAGGTGAAGGGGGCAGAGGAATGTTTTCCGGCGGGTAAACTTTTCCCTCCGTGTCCGCTGCAGCTCCGTGCAGAACAGCGAGCGGGGGAAGAAGATCGGAAACGCCATGATGACCACCAGTCGCAGCGTGGTCCAGACGGGGAAGGCAGTGGGTAAGGAAGCGCGGAAATCGGTTCATAAACCCAAAAACCCACGAGTGCCCAGAAAATAAACTGAAACACAATGTTTCTGGTTCACTCGAACCAAATAATCCAGAGATTCCCAAATATTGTGTCAGCCTCGGCCACAACTGATCACAGTTTAGTTTAGAGCATTTCAAAAGAAGGAGAAAACTTGGATCTTCGGTTACTTCGGTGGAAACATTTATCATTTACCTGCTTTGTGAGGAAACTCTGCCTGATCCTCCGCCTCTGCTCTCAGGTCAGTCAGTGGGCGGAGCGTTGACCAGCGCCAAGTCGGCCATGTCCTCCTGGTTCTCCACGCTGGCCCAGCCTGCCGCCGTAACCCCTCCGGCCTGTCCCGAGCCTGCCGAGGAGGTCAAACCGTGACGATCGGTGTCCCCTCCAACAAAAAAGAAAAACCCAGTGACTCTGTCCCCCGTGTCGTCCTCTGACCCTGCGGCCGCTGCGAGGCCTGAGGGTCAGCGGTCTGGGAGCTGGTTTAATGAAGGAGCAGGAACCATGAAACATCACGTCCCTGTTTGGGAGAACGTGGGCCTCCACCTGCGTCGTGTTAGCGGGACGCCGCTCCGGACCACATCCACTGTGAGGCGGAGTCCGTCGGCGCTTCTGATCAAACCCCTGAAGCTGGACCGCGACCTGCGGTGTCCACTCTTTGCTGCGTATTTCTAGAGTTTGTCTACATAGTTGACTATTTTGCTGACAGATGTTTAAAAAACAAAAACAAAATGTAAAGTGCTGAGTCACGGGATTTCGACAGGGGGGCGCGACCTCGTCACGGTTGTCTGTGTAACAGCTGGAGTTCTTGTGTGTTGTGTAAAAATATGTGTTGAGCAACTCAAGTGCGGCTGCAACTAACAGCTGTTTTCAGTATTGATAATAATCTTTGTATTTTAAGTCCAAGCTAACGGTGAAAGTCGCTAAAAAAAAATCCAGGGTTAAAACAAACAATTGATTAGTAAATGAAAGTTTAAATATTTTCAGTTTACGCTCATAAATAAAAAAAGATCATAAATACAACAAAATATATGAATAAAATATTGTTAGCTAGCTAATTAACACGGAGGGCAAAAAGGAAAAACAAGAAATGCTAAGGACGTTAGCTCGCTAATGCTACTTTAAAGCCCTTAGCTTAAATGTTTGACATAGTGATATAAATAAAGGGACATTAAATCACACGCACTAAACGAATAATGTTAAATAAAGTAATGATTTCTAATGTGGGTTTTGGTAACTACACCTCTTAATTAAAATAAAGATTAAAAAAAAAAGATAATGTTTTAAAAATGGAAGCGCAGCGTCTGTAAACATCCAAGCTAGCTAGCTAACCTGGTTAGCTCGATGGCTAAAATGCGTTTCTCCAACTTGGTGGAGATAAAGTTCAGATTATGGTTAAGATTATAAATTGAAAATATTAAATTTGTAATGGTATGAAACATATAAAAGAAAATTCTTACCTTTTTGAGAAGCCGGAAACGCCTGATATTCGTTTGTGGGTTTTTTTCTTGATAATGACTTGAGGGATTAACTGAAATATGTTAGCCACAGTTTAACCGTTTAAACCCTGGATTTTATTACTACTTCTCACCTGTAACTGTGAAAATACCGTGACGGTGCATTTACAACGTCTGCACGCTGTTACGGAGACGACCGTAACGTTATTACGTAATCCCGGTGACCCCCGCGCTCGACCTCGTGCCCCGGTAAACGTGATGAAACCTCCTGTAGTTTATGAAGGAACCCGCACCTGGCTGTGTGTTATTAACCTTCACCCAGGCCTTTTTGTACTTTACCGTCACTATATGTACAATATATATGGGGAGAACTATATTTAGTAAAACTGAAGATATCGTAAAGTCAGCTAACTTCTTTTGTTTGTTGTGTGCGAGCTTGTAATCTCATAAATATCCACGTTTTGTCTCGGACGACACTGGAACAAGTCCCGACCACTGTGTGTATTTGCACCAAGCAGCCATTATATATTCTATTTGTGTGAATCTCTATCTTGTGTCACTGTAATTTTGGGACAGCCACGTGACAACTGTTGGATTAAGCATGCTCTGTCCGGTTTTACAGTGGTGAGCGTAATCCTGCGGTCTCTGAAAACGTTTAACATGCCTTTGTCTTTCCCTCACGCTTTTTAAACCTCGCTTGGCCGTTGACTAACTTCTGGAGTTTTTGTTTTGTTTTTTTTCCTTTTGACAAAATATCAGCTGTTAATGCTGCTTTTACTTTTTTTTTTTTTTACCCTGATGATATATTTTTCATTTTGTATTTAAAAGATATGAATGTATTGTGAATTCAGATTCACAGAATATTTTCTTGACAAATGCTTTTAATGTATGAAACTATATTATATTGCTGTATTAAAGAATAATTAAAATACCTTGGGCTTATTTTTATTTTTTTTTAATTCCTCCAGGTTTTTGTCCCATGAACCCATTTAATGATTTTAAAAATTTTAAAAAATTAATTAGTTGGCTGACAAGAAAAAAAAAAAAACTACCAATTTTAATAACAGAACAGCGGTGGGTCAAACAAACCAAACACGGAGTCCGTTTCAGGAACGTTTTTGGTATGTTTTTTAATAAATTAACGTTCATTCAAAATACAGTGCCAAAGGAATATGATGCAGCCAAACATGCTAGTAAGGGTTTGTCATGAAGCACCTGTGCTCATGTTTGTTTGTTTGTTTGTTTTAAAGGTAGGAGGAAGACCCCGTCCCTCCTTAACCCACCCCCACCCACCCCTCCACTACTGCTAGTGGTTGCCGGGACGATTTCCATAGCAACGAGCCCTGGGCCAGCCCTCTCCTCTCACAACCAATCAGCAGCAAGAATCCTCAAAATTCACGCAGAAAAAAAAAAAAAAATTAAATCTGATAGGAAAATGGATATCTACCCACAATCACACTACAGTAATGTCTGATATTAAATTAAAAAAAAAGACACTAATACAAAATAGACCTGGTTATTTTCCCCACACTAAAACAGTTGTCTTTTAAACATATGAAAAATATATATTTTATTATATATATATTTCAGCAGCTTGGAAATAAGAAAAAAAAAACAACAACAACAAAAAAAAAAAACCGCATGAGCCCGAAACCTATGTTTGTACTGAGAGTGGAGTTGTGTGTATCTGCAGAGAACCCTCGTGGAAAGTGTCATGATCACGCGACGGTGGACAGAGTGAGGTGTTGACTGCCGGCTGTGTGGAAGGACCCGCGACTTGCAGGCGGGCCGCGGAGGCGCTCGAGTGGAGGCGGGGACGGGCGCGGCGGCGAGCGGCGAGGGAGGAGAGGTGACGGGCGACCGGACCTGCGGCCGCCCTCTCTCTCTCTCTCTCTCTCGAGCCCCTCGCTTATTCTGCCGCCGTCCCGCCCGCTCCACCAACCCGCGGCCCCGGTTCCTCTCGTCCGCGGGGCCTTTTGAGGAAACGCATGGATCCTGTTCTTGAGGAATACCCCCGTGCACCAAATCTGTTTGTTTTGGGGTTGTTTTTTTTTTGCCCCGTTTCAGGCTCTGAAAAGTTTGCACTTCACTCTTTTGTGGAGCTGTGGTGTCTCTTCACCTCCGATTCCAATGACGACGTCGACACAAAGCAACAAAAAGTTGGAAGATGATCATTTATCGTTCTGTAAGAAATCAATCGATTTAACTGGACGCCTTTTGGGTTACGAGCAGTTTTAAAGAAAAAATAAAAAAAATGATGGGACAGATTATTTTTCCTCCACAAAAGAGCGACAAACTCTTCAGAGCAAAACCCCGAACGTGTATTTTTTTTTTTTTTTTTTTTTTTTTACATGGAGTATTCCTTTACCAGTGGTGAGAAAAGAGAGAAAGAGAAGGGGGGGGGTGTTTGGTACAGTTGCCATTGTCGTTCCGAGAAGGTTTTTTTTTTTTTTTACCAGTTAAGTGCATCATCATCCTCATCACAAAAAAAAAAAAAAAAATCAGTTGACGTTTAGATTATCACATTGTAGAAACAGTATGACAGGCTTGTAATAATATCTAACAGATGTCACGACTGACAACGTAAGAAGGAAAAAAAAAAAAGAGAAATTTTTCAGATTACTAGTATTTTTCAGGGGCATCTCTTTCCGCTCCGAGCTCGTTTGTTTCGGGCCTCGCGAGTCCAGAGCCCCCCCCCCGCAGCGCAGACGGCGTCAAACCCTTTCATACGCCAGAGAACTCGCCGCCCCCCCCCCCTTCGTGTTCATCCCTCGGCGTTTACAGATTCCCGCTTCGGTCGGCGAGGCCGGGGAGGGGAGATTAAGAGCTATACGTGAGGGATGGTCACCAGCTCCCCGTCCATCTCGAACTCCTCGCCTCCGTCGGGGGAGAAGAGGTAGGTGGGGGGTTTCCAGGGGGACTCCTCCAGGCAGGAGGGGTACAGCTTCCCCACCGCGCAGCGGAAGTCCTTACCCAGGTCCCAGAGCACGCGCTCGGACACGGGCTGCCGCAGGTACCAGCGGTCCAGCTCCACGTCGTACTGGTAGATGGCGTACTTGGCGCGCTCGTTCATGTGGGTCTCGCGCATGAAGATGCAGAGGGAGTTGAGCAGCACCACCGCCCGCACGCACGGGTCCGAGTACCGCTTGGCGGGGATGTTGGCGGCCAGGCGCCACTCGTTCTTGTTGACGTCGTAGATCTCCACGGTGACGGAGGAGCCGTCGATGGTGCTCGTCGGCAGGCGGATGCCGGAGCTGCTGACCACGTGGAGGCCGCCGATGTAGAAAATCAGGTCGCCGAAGGCGGCGGCGGAGGCGAAGCAGCGGCTGGTCTTGCGCATGGCCATCTCCATCCAGGTGTCGGCGCGGGGGAAGTAGCAGTACATCAGGTCGTGGGTCATCACGTAGATGCAGTCGTGCGCCACCACGCACGTGCTCCAGTTCCAGGCGAAGGGCAGGGGGCTCATCATGCTCCACTCGTCCTTCTCGCAGTCGTAGCGCTCCACCGTGCGCTTGTTGAGCTCTCCGCCCACGTTGTCCCCGCCGATTGCATAGATGAAGCCCTCGCAGTAGACCAGCGACGGCTTGATGCGGGCGCACAGCATGGGGGTTTTGGGGACCCAGGCGTTCTGCTGGGCGTCGAACCAGAAGAAGCTGTCCACCGAGCGGAACACGGCGTGCAGCTTGCCGCTCTTGCCGTGGTTGGTGATGGAGTTCTTCAGGGGGATCTGCCCGCCTGCGATGAACACGTCGTTGTCGGGCGTGACCAGGGTCCCCACCTTCTGCAGGTCCCCCGGGGGGTTGCTGAGCTTGTACACTTTCTCCGCCTGCGGGCTGTAGCACACCACCATGGTCGGCAAGGACCCGGACATCACGTAGCCCTCCACTTGCGTTTCCGACATGGCTTCCATGAAAATCAGCATCTCCTCCTTGGTCATGCCCAACCGCGGCTTGAAGAACTTGGGCATGGACTTGTAGAGTCCCTGCACCACCACGGACTTGTCGTTGGGGGGCAGACCCTGGAACCAGGCGCGCTGCGTCACCTCCGACAGGGCGTCGATGCGGATCTGGCTGAGCACGGAGGACAGGTGCTGCGAGCGCGCCTCCATGTTGTACTCCAACCAGAGCATGGCCGCCTCGCGCACCGTCTCCTCCTTCTCCACGTTGAGGTTGTCGCTGCTCAGGATGTCTATCAGCAGCTCGTGGGAGAGCTGGAGGAAGGCCTCCTGCCGGTACACCATGGGGAACTTGTGCTCCACCATGCGCTTGGCGCTCTGCTTCAGCTCGCTGCAGCTGAACAGGTCGCCGATGCTGAGCATGCGGACGCAGTTCTCGGCGTTTATCTTCTTCACCAGGTAGTCTCGGCACTGCAGCAAGACGTCCTCCACCTGAGCGGGACAAGGGGACACGGGGGGAGGCCGATGAAAAACATGTAAAAAAATCGAAACCACGACCGTCGACCGCGGCGCGTTCGCGAGCTCCGCCGCCGACCTGTAGGAAGCAGGCGGTCTCGTAGAGCGGCTCCACGGTGCTGTCGCTGATGGCCAGGTTGCCCGTGTAGGCGTAGGTGATGATGATCTGCAGGGTGGCCGGGTCCACGTTCCTCAGGTGGACGTGGGTCTGCTTGCTCTCGCTGAGGCCGCTCATGAACATCGCCCTGCGGGAGCCGGACGGAGGGTCGTCAGTGGGCGTTAGTCAGCAGCAATCGTTAACCAATCATCCGATTTGTACTTTTACTTCACAGCAAAAAATCTACAGCTGCTAAACGGCCAGAACGCAAAAGGTGTTGACACATAAAACTGACGCAGTTACGTCTTTTCCTTCAAGTACGATAAACCCGGCGGAGAAAAGTGAATTCCTCAAAGAATTTCCTTTAGAGTCATTCCAGACCCATCAACACTCGCTGGGCTCGCTGTAATCAAAGCCTGGCTTCGTAATAAACCCAGCAGACAGGACAACCGCGTTAGTGTCCGCTGGCCGATCGGCGTTTGACGCATCCACGGTTTATTTTTTAAAATAAACGGAGCCTCCTAATGACCGCCGGCCCCTCGTCGAGGCGGTCAGCAACCGGTCGACCCGGAGCTGGCTGCTATTCGACCTAATAACAAGATATTCACATGCTGCAACCAAAGGAATTTTTGGAATGAACACCTCCGCTTTCCACGGAGCAGATGTTTACACTCGCCGTACACGGATTAGCCCCGTGTCCTGACGCTGAAATGACAAAAGGAGTGACTGCAGGGATGCACAGATTACCTCCAGATGGGACCGGACCCCCCATCACCACCACCACCTCCACCACCTCCAACTTCTTTCCCTACATCGCATGCATCAGGGGCCCGTTATTGGCCGGCGCGGCTCATTTGCATTTACGCCGGCGTCGTCTTTGGTGCCAAACGCATACTGCTGCAGTGATATTTTTGAGATGCGCGCAGCGTGGGCAACACAGGGATACTGCGTCTTTTTTTTTTTTTCTTCCTTCCTTCTTCATTTCTGTCGGCGGCGTCTATCTGCTCTGATGGCAGCACACGCTGAGAAGAAAACACACACACACTCCTGCTTTTCACTGTCTTATAGGGATGTAAAAATGATTATATCTGAGTTTCAGACTGAGATATTTGTTGACGTGGCCCGCGGGCTCTGGGGAAAGTGTGAAAGGCATTTTTTGTGTTTTTTTTCACCGTTTTCTTAAAATCTGTAGATGAGACAATTGCGCGAGAAAGAAATCAGCTGATTCATTGATGAAACAACTGTTGGCTGCAGCCAGTATTAACAATCGATGTGGAGTCTGGAGATTCAGTGAATGAGAACCGTGAATGGCTTTTTTTTTTCTTTTCTTTTTTTTTTGAAAGGTTCCGACTTTCTATGAACGATGAGACTTTATAAAACAATTTGTCGTAAACAGAAGTGACAGGTTAATCAATAATGAAAATGGCTGTCTGTTGCAGTCTTTCATAACGTTCTGTCTGCAGAGCAGCTCTACCCTCTGAGCAGGACTTTTTTTTTGGGGGGGTGTCAGTGTGTTGATCACAGCAGGGGCTAAACCTGCCAGGGTGTATTACGCAACCCTGCAGGCATACCCCTGCACCCCCCCCCCCTTTTTCTCTCCATCTCTCACACCAAGACCTACGTGACCAGACTTTCCCCCCCCTCAACGAAAACACAAGCTCCCTCCAGAGTCCCGCCGTCCCCTCCTTCCTCTGAAGCAAGGCGTGGAGGAGGAGGAGGTGGAGGAGGTGGTGGAAGGAGAAGCAGCAGACAAACAGGAAAAAAAAAAGAAAGAAAGGAGGGAGAAGCGGTTCAGAGGAAACGCTGCGACACCTCTGAACCCTGCAGGGGGAAATGCTTTGCATGGTCGCGCCAGATAACGAGCGCGTGGGAAACAGCGGGGGAGGTTTCTGGGGGGGGGGGCGCGCGACGGAGGCGTTAAGTCGCCGGGACCCCGAGCGTAGCGGCGCGGGACGGGACGAGGCCGTTCAAATCCCGCACGAGCCCCCCGTCGCGTACAGATGGACTCTTCCCAGAGCCGGGGCTGCCGCTCCGTCACATCCACTGCAGGGCACGCGCTTTATTATGCAACGCTCTGCGTACAAATGAGGCCTCCCCCCCGGGGGCCTCCGGGGACACGTCTGTGGTGCTACAGGTTAGAGATTGCTTCATTTGTTCCGTGTAGAAAATTCATCAGAGGCCGAGTAACTAGCTCAGAGGGCGACCCGAGTCCCCCGCATTTACGGAAACACCATCCCCCTTGTTTTTTTCCTCACTATACGGCGTGGTGCATTATTCATTGTAACCCTAGGAGGCTAACACTTGCAGACATAGCTACGGCGCTACATAATGACAGCGTCCACACACTTCATCACAACCCGCCCCCCCCTCAGCCCCCAGACCGAGGGGAGTTAACCGATGTCTTTAAACACAAAAAACCCATGCGGTGCATTATTTATTGAAACTGTAGGAGATAAACTCAGAGGAGATATGCCACACAAAGCTCAGGGACAATCGGCCGGAGGTCGTTCGAAAAATAAAACAGGAATCCCCGTCATACACGACAACGTGAGCGGCAGGAGTCTGATGGCGGCGCGGCGCACTCACCTGAAATAGGAGCTGCATGAGGCCAGGACCATCTTGTGACACGGGAACTCCGTTTCCTCCACCAGCAGCACAACATCAGTCAGTAATTTCTGTTCGTAAAAGAACTTGAGCTGCTCCAGCAGGGAGACAGCGTAGTCCGTGTTGACCGGCCTGCGCTCACTGAGATCCGACATGGTTGCATCCCATGAATCGCGCCCCAGTTTTGAAAAGTCACGCGGCCGGCAGAACCGGACTCAAGCCAACCAGGAGAAAAAAAAAATTAAAAAATTAGGTGTATTCTTAAAGGGTCTAGGTGGTTTAAAGGGGGAGGGGGACAGCTCTCCAACACCTCCACTGGCCCAAGTGGAGGTGTTCAGCTCCGACGTGGAAAAATATCTGCTGCTCCTTCCGCTGGAGACCAGTTGAAAGATGAGAACGTTTTTGAGGTCGAGGCAACCGAGTGTAAACGTCCGGAGTCCAGAGGAAGGGTTCTCGGGTGGGGAAGGGGCGGTTTCCACTCCTGGGTCTGGATCTGTTGTCTGAGGTCATGCAGTGAGGCACTGGGGACCGGAGGTAGAGAGAGGGCGACGACTGTCGCAACACTGCTACATCAGTGCTCGTCTGAAAAACACAAGAGAAAAACAAAACAGACAACGATGAGTCCGGGATCCATGGAAACAAGCAGCACAGAAAGAAATAATCCACGTGCTCCCTTCATCCCTTTCTTTCTGGTCCGTCAGCTTGGAAATCATCCCCCCCAAAAAAAAAAATCTTATTGCAAACGAAACCTGCACTTTTGAACAACCTGGCTCTCCTTGCGGGTCACTTGCTGCCACCCCTCCCCTCCACCCTGTCTTCATCTCAAGCCTCCACAACCCGCACTGACAGCCAGACAGTTGCTAACAGGAGAGTCTGAGTGGAGGTGGGCAGCTGAATGAAATGGGTTTGCAGGCGTTGCTTCAGTGTTCCTCCTGCTGTCGTTTCATACTTTGTTTTGGGGAAATGGGACCAAAACCCCCCTGTGGTAGATGCTAGTTTATTTCATTTCAATTGCATTATGTATTAAGAATATTTTGTTATGGTATAGGATTTAGCCTTTTAATTGTACTGTAAATATAAAGCGGCTGCTGCAACACTGCAATTTCCCTTGGGGATTAATGAAGCACTTGTTCTCTCCATCTATACATTATGCACGACTCACTGTCATTATTAGCCACCGTGAGGATATTACGGTTTAGGAAGATAAGATGAGATACACCAACTGACTTTGAACAAAGCGCTGCAGTGCAGTTTGTCAGATATTAATAGACAGATAGATAAACACATCATCCTTTATGCTGGAGGAGTTAAGCCCCGCTGCTCACACCCTAAATGACTTTGTGCTTTTTGGCAGGTTACCACGACACAAAGCCACTTTTACCATCGGCGCCCTCGCTGGTTTCACGCAGCGCGGCTCAGGGGTGCGCGTCGGTGCATTTTACAACCACCTCCACGCCGCACTGAATCAGCTCTGCCGTTAACACACCCTGCGCCGTTCAGGATGTCGTCAATTAGCGCAGTCACCATGCGACACCGAGCTAAGCGTTAGCTTTTTTTTTTTTAAAAAAAAAACACGCGGAGACGCTTCGCAGATGAAAACGTTGAGATCGGTTCGCCGCTTGTTTCCACAGTGCGTGTAATGTTAATATGTTGTCCAGCCTGGACAGCATGGGATGCAGTTTGTTAACAGTGTGTTCACTAAACGGTCTCCTGCAACTGGGTCTACACGCGTTAGCTTCGCGCTTATCACACACACATACCATTTACGATCTTTTAACACCAAAACCTGCCAACAAACGGGTTATTCTGCGAGCAAACACTGACATTTGAAGAGTGTAGCATTTTTTGGAAATAGCATGATGCTCGCTAGCTACGATAGCACGCCAGCGTTGACCACCATGTCCAAAACAAACCGTGTCTAAAAGAGGCAGACTGACGTTAGCTGAGCCTGCTAATAGTATTCCCTGTATTTTTCTCTACATACTCGTTAAACAACGTGACCATCCTTTTTTAGACCAAAAAATCTCATCAGCTAGCTGCGATGTCATGTTATATCGCTAGCTCGAGTAGCGACGGCAAAGTTAGCAACTTTAGCTTCCCTTCGCTGCACAGTTCCGGGGTAGGCTAACGTGGTAGCATGTTTGTTGGTTACAGTAAAAAAAGCAGAACGTTTGACATGATCAGCCCGTTAGTGAAATTATTCCAGGAAAGTCACAGAAGCCCCAAACCAACGCTACAACCCAATTAGCGAGCGGTCATGCTGCTAGCATACACCGCTAAGCTAAAGGAGCTAAATAAACGGAAGCTAGCTACCTGAGAACTTCGGCAACCAAAATCCAAGCGTCCTTACAGTAACTGCGGGCAGGGTCGACACACCGAACCGTCGTCGTGGCTTTTCCCGTCAGCCGAAAGTGCCAAGTAAGTCCCCGAAGCCGAATTTAGACATTAAAGAGTTGTGTTGAAGCGCCGAGCAGCGGACAACCTTTCAGCGCATCATAAGCGCCTGAAAGACCAGAGGCCAAATCAGGATACTGCGCATGCGCACAGGCTAAACAGCCTTACAGTGACCTCTGCTGGACAGAGGGGAGCACAGCAGTACTGCAACATAAAACCTCGTGGAAAAAAATATGCATTTTTGCTTTATCCAAAACACTGAACACACCGAGGTTATGGTTTTATATGTTATCAAATAGTCACGTAGAGTTGGTGAATATTTGAATGGCTTTTTTAAGGGTATTTTATAATTTAAAAAATATACAAAAAATACACTTAAATTTTGAAGTCTGGTTAAATGTTAATAGTATTGGCCCAATACTATTTTCATAGACTGATTTTTTTTAAAAAATTTATGCATTTTCGTCATTTCCGAGAGTTGCAAACTTTCTTTTTGAAAAAAAAAAAGAACTCCATTTTATCCTTAAAGTGACACCGTTCGAACCCAGAGCAGAGCAGCAGGTGTTTCCTATTTGAGTAATTAGCGGGGATGATTCGCCTTTTGTTAGTCGGACGTCATGCGGACCTGCGAGAAAGACGTCTTTGTACTTCTGTTTGTTTAAAGAAAAACTGACTGTAAAACAAGACAAGAAAGGTTGCCTTTAATTTCCAGGAGCTGGGAATGTTTATTATTGTTGCTGTTTTATTCTGAAAGGCTGAGCAATAGCGCGAACGTGACAATGGAAGGTAAATACTCTCTTTTAATATCCATGTTCCCGCTGTTACTAATTATATTTTCTCGCTATGGAGACTTTCCTGCGTTTATCTCTTTTAGAAACGTCGAGTAGTGAGTTATATATTCGCCTTTTATTTGCTTGTGCCTGATATTTGACTTGCTGCTTTCTGCAGATGGAAACAAACAGCCTCATGCATTTGGGAGTGGACAACAGAGATCCCACCATCCCAGACCTTTTTTCTACGTCCAGCCACCGTCTCAGCCTTATTACCTCTACCAGCACTGGCAGCTGACCAACCCATACAGTCACTACGGTTTGCCTGGAGGTATCGAGCCATTTGAACTTTACTTTTTTCTGCAGTTGTCCACTTATAATTGCATGAAATCTCACATTCACGTTTATATTTCTGTAGGTTTTAACTTTGGCCGTCCCTGCATGCCCCCGTACCACTACGTACAATATCCTGGCTACGTTTTCCCACATGCTCCCGTATATCCGGCCGATTACAGGCGAATGTATGAACCTCGGTTCCACGCTCCTACCTGGAGCCAGCCGCATCACCCGCAGCCTCATGTGCGGCGAGAAACGGCCTGTTCAGAGGCTCAAACGGACCCCAGCGATGCCATAACCAAGCTCATCGAGTGCCTGGATAAAATCCGAGCCAGCGAGCTGCAGGCGTCTGAGAGGGAGCTCGACTCCGGCGTTGCTTCCCAGTCCTCAGGCATGTTTTCTCCGGAAGAGGAAAAGAAAAGCGAGGAGCAGGGCCACATCCTGCCCACGGTGCCCGATGACAGCCATCTGGAGTGTCCGGCTGTGAACTTCAGCGACTCCACCATGGCGGTGTACGATGGTGAGTCCAGCCAAAGGAGTTTAGACGCCCTGAGCCCTCAGGGATGCTGGTCAGGAGGCTTGGAAGGGGAGCTGCCCCTCGACACCTCCTCTGTTCACGAAGAGTGTCCTGAGCTTGAGCGGCCAGCGGGGGATGAACACTTTCTCCCTCTTGAAAAAGAGGAGGTCGCGGATATCCTGTCAGATGTCTCAGTGACCGAGCCACGTGTTCCCAAATGTGACGCGGCGGAGCTCTCGAGGCCGACACCCTCACTGGCGCCTTCCTCATCCTCCGGTCAGCTGTTGCTCCCAGAAGCTAAGAGCAGCGACAAAGTCTCGAAGACGGAACATCACACAGCATCTCTGGAGGACGCCGGGTCAGATCCAAGCTACCAGATCCTCAAGCTGCCTTTTGAGAGTATCTTGACACCTGGAGCTGCGGGAGCTGACCGCCTCTCCTCCCCTGCAGCCCCCTACTACTACAACTACCTCACCATGCAGACCACCCATGAAAGGATGAGCGTCCTCAGTCCGTCTCTCGACGAGCTTTCTTCCAGAGACGAGATGTTCTCCACGGATCTGGACGACGTGGATCTTTTCCCCAAAAACGTGTATGCGGGCCGGAGGCTCGCGGAGGTCATCGGCACATCTCCCCGAGCTGACGAAGAAGTGGAGGAAGTGTGGCTGCCGGGTTCGAAGAGCTTTGCGTGCGCCTGCTGTGGGAAAAGCCTGGCAAAAGGTGCGGGAAGGAGCAAAGTCCACAGCCCCAAGATGTACAGGGATGAAGCCGGAGACTCCGAGGAGGAAGGCAGGTACGGAAGAGGGTGCGAGCAGCCGGTCAGGGTGGTCATGAGGAAGCATACCGCACCCAGGAAGTCTCATTCTGTCCCACTGAGACACGCAGCAAAACCGTGGTATAAAAGAGGCCAGTACAAAGATCTCTCTGATGGGTTCAACCAGAAGGAGGGTCACGACCTCTGTAAGCAGGAGCCGGCCGACGTCAGAGAGATGACCAGCAGCGAGCTGCAGTGCAGAACGTGCCAGGGTGAGTCTCTGCTTTTTGACAACTTGCGTGTAAACGACGTAAGAAACGTGTGTTGAATGTGTGAACTCCTCACAGACAGACCCTGCAGAGATGATCTGGCCACTTCTGACCAGGGCGTGTGGGGAGACGGTGACGTGATTCCAAGGAGGAGACCGACAACTCCTCTGCAACGACAAGGTGAAAGAAACAAACCCCACAATATTCAGCGTAGTAATTCAAGTTTTTGGATGCTACTGGTCGTAACTTTTTGATCTGCGTGTATGTATGTGACAGAGATGATGACTCAGAGGAAAGTGATGTACCACAGGCCGAGAGAGGAGAACAATGACGATGACGAGCCACCACCGCTGCAGTGGGACAGAGGTTCGTCCATATTATTCTGCCGTACAAAACGTCAACTTTAACACGTTTCTCTCTTAACACATTTTCTCTTTGTTTTTTACTCTTTGCTAGGCTCGGCCATGAGAGGAGAACCAAGATGTTAATGTCCCCGGACTGACTTTTGAACAAAGTGTGTTGAGCTGTAGGTGAAATTCACAAAACACCGAGCGAGGCGAAGCTTCTTTCCATTCATCACAACACTCTACGGGGTTGCCCATCATTTGTCTTTCCAGCTGACTGACAGTTTGTTTCACATGCACCAGCACAATCTGCAGCACTTTAAAACTTTGCATATTAATATTTTTCTTTCTTTCTTTCTTTCTTCTGCAGGCCCCACTCTCCCCCCCCCAAAAAAAGGTTTAAATGTTCCAGAATAATGTATCTGAAAACTCTTAGAGCACCAGGTGAAATGCACTGCACAGGGAGCATCTTTTTTTTGTTGGATAAAATTTAAAAAAAAGAAAAAAAAGTATAGTTTCTGCAGTGACGCTGCCTCGCACGATTCCTGATTATTGAATATATTCACAAATGGGCTGAAAGGTTGTGTTGCAGATGACGGTGTGCCACTGTTTGGGGGCCAGTCCAATAAAATATGATCATTGTTTAACGAAGCTTTGTGTTTAATTGTTTTAGATCATTTTGTGTTGGGAAATACTTTACTGTTTAATAGACTGAACAGCAGCTGATTAAAAATAACTTTTGATTGATTGACTGACCCTTGAGGCATTTGCATTTTCTGCTTAAAAAGAAATGCAAAGGTGGATTTTATACTGTATAGGAAGAAATAAAGATATAAACTAAACAGTATTGTGACAAATCTCTCTGAACTTCCACAATCCAGCCTCTTAAAACACTAATTCATCAGACTGGTTTTGGAGCATGTTTATTCTTCATGGATAACACCGCCTACAAATACAGCACCACGCAACCAAACAAGCTCCTGTCGAACCTAATAATTGGCCCTTCAGGGATCAAACGTGCATTTCAACACAAGACGTGCTTTGCATTTTCGCTCTGCTCAAACTGCAAATGAGGAGCCCGGAGGTCTTGAAAGACGCTGACGAGAAAACGTGACGTGCCGCTCCGAGCTGCGCGTCTATAACCGGCGTCGCCCTGTGCAAAGTGCAGGTCTGTTGTTGTTAATTAATGCCAATCAGCTTCTCGCTTTAAGCAAGGCACTGATCTTACTTCTCATCGTATCACTGATCTATTATCTGCCTTTCCTCAGGTGTGTTGATGCACCGCAGGGGGGAGGGACTCGGGGACACACCGACATTTTCCATTGGCTTTAAATGCAGGTCATTAAACTCATCACCTGGAACCAAAAATCTAACCAATCAGTGGAGTGTTTGACGAGCAAACCTGGATGTGGAGCCCCCACCTTTGATTTCCAATTGAAATCATACTCGGAAAGTTGTGCTGGTTTGTTAGTGACAAACCTTTTGCGTGTAAGTGGATTCGTGTGTCTGTGAAAATACCCTGAAACTAACCGGTGTCTCGCAGCGGATTTGCCAACAAGCGATTGTTTCCTTTAACTTGCCTCTTGCCTCTTTGTCAGACATGGAGGGAGCCACGTCCACCTTGCGACAGTCTTACGACCTGGGTCCTCGGGGTCCGAACCCAATACACGGAGCTCCGCAGGCCCAGGGGCCCAACCAACCACCTCCGGGAGCTCCACGCTCTGAGGAACAGCAGCAGCACCACAAACCTTTCTTCTACATCCAGCCCTCGCAGACGTACATGCCCATGCAGAGTCTTCAGTGGCCTGTGCCTGTGCCCATACCTGTGTCCTACAACCCATACTATGGCTACCCTGGTTTTGGTAAGGGCCAGAAATTTCCGGATGTTCTCGTCTTTTGTGGTGTAGCTGGTGGGTTTTGGGTGTAGCCTGTAGAAAATGCATAAGTTGTGCGTCATGTTATCCCCTGCTCTGTGAGGCTGTTTTATTCTCCAAACCAAACATCTTAAATTCATCTCTGAACTTGAACTTTGAACTTCTTTTCTTTCTGCTGTTGAAGGTTACGGCATGCCGATGATGCCCCACTATCAGCCAAATCCGTACATGGAGCCGCCTGGCTTCGTTGTCCCCCATACCCACCTCCATCTGATGGACTACAGACGCATGCTCAACCCCCAGTACTACCAGACCATGGCGTACCACTCCCGCAGGTACCGCTATCAACACAGTGGCTCCACCAGAGAGATGACCAGCTGTCAGGTCCAAACCGAGCCGCTGTCTGCAGCCCAGAGGACCAGCACCCCGACTTCCAGTGACACTGAAGCCTCCGGTGACCCCCCGGTCTTCAGCGGCGACACCCACAGTGTCCCCACCGGCCAGTCGCTCTCGCCGCCCTTGGCCGTGCAGAAGGTGGAGCGTTCTCCGCAGCTCAAGGACACGGCGCCCTCTTCCACCACCAGGACGCCACCGAACGGCAGCTTCGTGATTCAGACGGAGGAAGTGAGGATCGAATGCTGCACCACGCCGGTGGGACTACAACTCCTACACTCTCGCGAGACTGCAGAAGTGTCCCACAGTTTTGCCCAAGATGTGGTCCAGTGTAGCTCCATGGTGCAGGGTGGTGTGCTGCAGGACGACGGGCTGTGCCTTCCCGCAGACCAGTCGGACCAGGCGCTCCAAGCTTGTCCCGACATCCTGTTAGTCGGGGCGCCCGGCAACGATGAGAAGATCCCTGCTCTTGAGGACTCCAGGAAGCAAACGGACCCTGACCTCGCTGAGGTCTCCGGTCTGGGATTTCAAGCACCAGCTCCCGGTGATGCTGAGACAAGGAGCAACAAAGACCCGAGTAACAACTCTGAGAATTTCCAGCTCAAAGTCATTCACCTGCCTTTCGACCCAAACTATCTGGATGAGCTGCGGAAGATGGAATCCACTGTTTGGTCAGTGGAGGAAACCTTGATTCCTTCCCCTGAATCTCTGATCCAAAATGGCTGCACAGACTCCCATCATGAAACGCTGGTTACTGTTACAGATGTGCCCTCGGCAGAGGAGGCTCCTGCAGAGGATGCTGTTCCCATGCTTGAGATGCCTCCTCTGGAAGAGGATGAACTGGAGGACATGGTCCTCACTGTGGATGAGACGGTGCCCGAAGCTGATATCTGCCCCGTGAAAGTAGTCGCAGAGGAAGCTGCTATGACCAAGTTGGCTCACACTGCAGAGGTTGGTCTGGGACATAACTTGTTTTTGTTGGAAAATCCCCCTTTTAGCGGAGATAGGAACCAACATAGAAGAGAAACAAATGTCCAGGATCACCAGGACACTTCGTTTGAATCGCTGCCTGCCTACCTCCCCTCCACCAGCTGGCTCGCTGACTTTGATAACGTCTACTACCGTAGCAAGATGCCGCCAACTCCCAAGAAGCAGAGCAAACCTCCGAGCACTTGTGGTTTAGACGTGGCTACCAGAAGAAGAAAACTCGAACCGGAGTACAAGGAGCAACCTGTCGTTCGTAAGCCAAGAGAGAGGTACAAAGCCAAAGGCAAGGCGGATCGACGAAGCCTGTCCGACCACGAATGCTGCCTGGGTAGAAATTTCAACGAGAACGCGTTCACCCCATATGCATCCAAGAGGGAGCGACTTTGCTCCAGGTGTTTGTCGAAACGCACAGTCTGCACGTCAGCCAGTCCGGCGGTCGACGGCGGGAGCTTGAAGAGAAAAGCCGTCCCCCTGCAACAGTGGAACGACGCGTTCCTACCGACGTGCGACGCGTGTAAATCGCACAACAAGAAACTGATGAGAAAAGGCTCCGGTCCCGATGCGTGCGCGCCTCGCCGCGGGCACGACACCGAGGGCGATTCCTCTGAGAACAGCTCGTGTCGCAGAGGCCCGAAGTGGCGGCCAGCGGACGGCGGCAGGAAGCACGCCGCCCTGAAGAGGCCGCTGGCTCCCAAGCAGAACCCGGACAAGTATCCCGCGGCCGCCGCGTACCCGAAGCCGAGGGAGAAGAACTGTGTGTGTGATGAGCCGCAGCGTCAGCCCGTCGCGTGGGAGAGGCTGCACCACTGTCCCCACGGCAACGCCATCCGGGAAATGGATGAAAACTGCGCTGTGCCGTATTCCCTGCAGGAAAAATGGAGGAATGTGGATCAAATTTATCTGAGCTGGCAAACTGGTGAGGAAATCTACTGACAGAATCAGATGGGGAATCATAACAAATTCCCACAATATGAGTTGCCCAGTTTATCCAGTCTGAGTATTTTCTCTTTATTAATCGTACAGGATCTCATCCGACAGAAAAGTCATGGAAAGCAGCGACGCCTAACCCTGATGTTGACAGTTTGAAGAATGAGGCCAGATCACAACACTTGAATAAGCACAAGAAATCACAATCACAAGGTTTGTATGACACGACTCGTTTCGATTCGGGATTTTCACGAGGAGGAGGGGAGCAGAATAATGAGGAAACGTTGGCCTGTGAAGAAGCGACATGAGAAATGCTTTTATAATGTGATCACACTCTTACTCGCTGCCTCTTTTTTTAACATTAACATGTCGCCATAAATCTCTTTTGAAGCCATTTCTTTGTTCTTAATGCCAGTCACTGCTGATATTAGCATATTAGATTGTCTCTGCGTTCAGTGGCTCCACTCTCTCCACCTCTGTTAATGCTCACCAGTTTGAAACACCTTTTTTGTTTCATGTAAATTAACATTTACAACCGATTCACTTGAGATTTATTATAGAAACCATTACTGACATGACTCCTGTGAGCAGGCTCTGCTCGCCCGGCGTGTTTCACCTGACGTGGATGTAGACAGGTGTCCTGACAGGTTTGGACCGTTACTGGTGTCGAAGTCTGACTATGCGGCAAACAGACACAGTGGATGAAATCCAGAGTGGATATGAATACTTATTTTAAATTATATTGTTTGATCATTTAAGTTTTTTTTTCTTTCTTTCTGCAGGAACTCGTAGAAAAGACACAAGATGCTGATTTGCACAAGAGCACAATTCAAAAGACTGAAAACAAAAATCACGTTTTTAAAAAAAATAACACTATTTAAAAATTTTCACTTAATTTAATTGTACAAAGAAATCACAATGTTCACTATTTATTAACATTTAAATAAACACATTATTGATTATATACTTGTTTTGTCTTGCTTTAAGAATGTGTATACAGTTGTAGTAATTGCATTTGTCCACTAGGTAGAGCTATTTCTACATAAACCGCCCAATGCATCAGGTGATTAAAACGTCAAAAGCTTTATTTTTCATTCAGTGATAAGAACTTTAATAAATAATGCATAAAAAAACTTAAGTATTGCGTTTTGGATTAAAACTACATTTAAATGTAAATGTTTCATACAAAAGCTATGCAGAATATGGAAGGTTTTGGAGGTGAGATAATGAAACTCCCTGCAGTCTGACAGTTTATTACCTCAGGCGGTTGTTGCTGTATCTTCCTTTTTTTTTTTTTTTAAACAAATTTCAACAAACTAATTTTGTCTGGGAAGAGAACATCTGACAGTTTTCATCTCTGTTTTGCACATAATTCATTAAACAAGACACCGTGATCACACATTTGCATAAGACCTTTAACAGGCAGTCTTTATCTTGAATTGCTCTCAGTGGATGTTGAGGTGGGTGTTTATCGTTAGGCCCAGGTGAGTCACGCTGGGGTTGCCAGGGGATCAAACCTGTGACCTTCTGATAACACAGTGGCCTCTAGACTATAATATCTCAACAGGTCTGGTAGCTGTAACACAGACTGTGATCCAAGTTAAGAGACAAACCTTGGAGCACAAAATGGAAATATTACATGCTGGAAAAAATATCCAAATCTAAATAATCCTGATTAAATGAGCTATTATTTCTGTCTTTTGACTTAAATATCCCAGCAACTGTTGCCATGAAATGTTCTACGGATATTCATAGGATGGGATAAACGATGGGAGGAGGTGACTTCCACTGAATTAAGTCGCTGAAAAAATCCTGGAGGTTTCACTTTTTTGACTTTCGATAAATTTGCAAAAGGATGTAAAGACGTGTTTCCACTTGAGCGCAGCTTGACGGGCAAACATCAATCATGTTAAAATTAAATCCAACCACCCGTATTATTGTGCAGCCGCACGGTGCCGCACGACTCTTTCTGATGATGTCAGCAAAGTCCCGACAACACTTGAACACAACACAGAAATGAGTTTGTTTCCAGAAAAAAATATATTGAATATTGGATTACCAGTCAAATTCTACATTATAAGAACTCGTCGTATTTCATGTTGAGCTGCGCAGGCGACTGTAAACCCCTGTTATCGACCCATCGTGTGTAATGTCACTGCCCAAAGGGGGAAAAAGTACACAAATGTATTGAATTAATAATGAATCGTGTTGGACCGCACCATTAAGAGTGTATGTAATGTTCAGCAGGCCTTAGACACCAGGTAATGAAACCAATTCTACCGCCATTGTTCGAAATGAAACATGTGCAACAGTAGCGTAATGGCTTTCCCGGCCCGGAGGGAAGCTAAAATACTCGTGTAGATGTAAAGAGACCATGTTGCCTCGTGTGAGAGAATCGTGGGAGTTTGATTTCCCGGGTCCGACCGGAGAGATGGAGATGCAGAAATCCTCCGAGTCGTGAATAAACCTCACTTCAGGAGCAGACGTTCTTCAGAAGAGACACGTTATTTATTTATTTATTTTTTTTTTTGGGGGGGTGGTAGGGGGCAGATCGGATAAGGAGAGTTGCGCCGCGCATGATTTCCCTTCAGATTTGTCAGTTTTTAGTTTCGTTTTGTTGTTGTTGTTGTTGTTGTTGTTGTTGTGGGGGGGGGTTAGACAGCTCAGTTCGGATGGTCTCACAGCTCATATCTCGCGGCTCCCTCTCCATCTTCGTGACGCCTGCATTATGGGTAAATGTGAGGAGGCTTCGAAAGTGATTGGCTCCCGGGTGGATTTACAGCACGAGTTGTCGGTGGCGGCAGGATGTCTGATGTACTGTGTGTTTGTGCGTGTGTGTGTGTGTGTGTGTGTGTTACATAAAGCTTGAGGAGGCTGATATTTTTTCATGCAGGGGGGGACATAAACAGTCTGGGGTCTCTGTGGACAAAAACATCCTGCAGTGATGATTTCTCTTCACATGGCGGGAGTGAGCTGATGTTTCCTGATGCCTGGACAAACCAAAATTTCCTCTTAAGCATTGAAAGACGAATGAAATCCTGTGAAGTCGGAACATTTTTTTTATCACTTCTCACTTCGTGGACTGGAAGCTTTGGCTTTTGAGTCACATGGCGTTCGAGAGCTCGTGGCATCTTTCAGCGTTCGAATAAGAAAATATATTAAATCGGCTGTTAAAATTCACTTTAACTGGAAGTCGTCTCCTGGTTCCCTTTTTGTCAATCTTAACTCTAGTTTTTTTTTTATCTTCAATAAGCTGCTGCTGAGAAAACATCTAAAACATAAAACGATGATAATGAATGAATCTCCTCAGAGATTCCTCCTAACATGTTGATTTTCCAGCTCTTTGTGTATTAAATGAACATCACAGTAGGAAAGGTCCAAGTGTTCCTGCTCACATTAACGATGGTTCTGTTCTGTTCACTAATTAACTTACATTTCTTTAAAGACTCATAGCTCAGGTTAAAGGCAGATTTCCATTGTCTATATAGGCAAAGCTGCTTGAGATGCCTTCAAAAGCCACGGGAGGTGAGGAGCATCTATACCGTCTCCTCAACAGTTTGGAGTGATTCTGTCGAGCTGTCGACTCCAGTTTTTCCCCGGACGACGGCGGAGCCTCTTGTCACACGGTTCAAGTGTTTTTTGAAATTGCGCGTCGCCGGGGCGAGGTCTCCGAGACGACTAAGTGGAATCGGAACACGCTTACTTTTCTTCGAGGGGGCTCTCCTTACAGAGAGGAATACAATTACAGGAGGCAGCACCGGGGTATTGTACAGTTGTGTTGTTTTCACCTTGAGAGACTGTGTTTGTCGTCATGGCAAAATGTGGCGCATGCAGGAACTACCACAGAGGTGGTTTTGGGTTCCAAGCTGACCTGTAAGTACTGAATACTAGTACTGAATACTAATACTAGTACTAGTACTAGTACACGTGTGTTGGAACTTCAACATGTTGACGGGTGTCACAGCTGTGTGTTTCTGAAGGTACGACTTATTAAAGAATGAATTAATATATAACTACTGCACATTTCAAGGTTGTGAGAAATCATCCAACATTTTTTTTTTGCCTCTTATCTTAATGTTGTTCTCAACATAATCCCCAAAATTTGCCCATATTCATATCTCACAACATTTTATTCCACATTAATTTTGAATTATTCTGTCTTCTGGTTGCCAGAAGTTGGTTAATCCAAACAAGTGATTAATGTTATTACTCGTTTCACGCTACTGTAGTTTGGCTACGCGCTGAGAACCGGAAGTGTGACACAATGTGTAACAGAAGAAGAAGAAGAAGAAGAAGAAGAAGAAGAAGAAGAAAAAAAAAAGAAGAAGAAGAAGAAAAAAGAAGAAGAAGAAGAAGAAGCGTAACGCGCGCACTGCTTCCGGAAAATGTCGTAGGTACGAGGTTGAATCCATTTGAATAGAGAAGCACAACGCAAATTACGTACGAAACGCACAGAGCTCTGTAGCGGTTTTTTACGACATGCTAGCGAACGCGCCGTATGCTAACTCGCCGCTAGCTAACTTGTGTGTCGCGTATTTGGCGTCTGTGACGTAGCAGGTCAACCGGGCGTCACTCCCGCCAGTTAATTCGTTCACCTGCCGTGCACGTACACCGGGAACAAGAGAAGCAGCACAAGTCGCACAGTCCAGCTACAACCGTGTAAACTTAGTCGCCGTGCTAAGTGCGCAGCTAACGGGCTATGCTAGCCGTCAAAGCCGGTTAGCTCGCGGATGAGACGGAAATAGCCCGGCGGTGTGGGTTGGGCCGAACCGTTTGAACTGTTTGTCTTCCCATTCAACAGCAGAACACCTGAGTGTCTGCATCACCTGGCCCTTGACGCTCTTTGCTCTCTGCGGACGATGAAGGATCCCCTCAGCCATCCGGACGTCCAGTTAGCGGCCGCCCGCTCTGCACCGAGAGGTAGGAGGCCCGGCATCGGCCACTCGGCGGGCCGCGCTGACTGTTGTCCACCGGTCACCTGACAGAGCGACAGGTAAACGCAGCGCGTGTCACGACCGTGACTTTATTTTTGGAAACCACCGGGTTCGGCTCAGCGCGCGCTAACATCCGCGGGGTTGGCGGTCGGATTTCCACCGGGGCCTCCCGCGCTCAGGTGTGCGCACTCAATTAAGCACGAGCGCGGTGAAGGTCGCGCCGCCGTTATTGGCAGCCGGCAAACTGCAGCTGGAGGGAAATGGAGATCGGCCGGCAGCCACCGTGAAACGCAACCTTGACTGCGTTATTGCTTTTACACAACGCTGACTACATTTTTGCACGGGAGCTGGGGAAGTGTGGCCTGATTGGCTGAGGTCTGATGGGGGCACTTTCTTATCAGGGGGGCCCCGGTGTGCGTGTCAGCGGTGACATTTATTTACCCAAAGTTATTTGCTTCCACCGGACTAATTTGAGTTTCCAGCTCCCTGTCCCGTCACGCCACCTCCAGAGCTGCGACACAACCTCACAACACACGGCCAAAAGTGTGTGGACGACCTACAGCCACCAGGGGGGGGGGGGATTAATCTGCCTCCAGTCTTCCTGTTTCAGCCTTTTCCCAGCGGATTATTGGAGCCTGGCTGCAGGGATTATAACGCCAACGCAGAAGAAATCACGTGTTTCCCTGTTGCCGCTAAATAAGAAACACACAACCGCTACAGAACACAGTGTGTTGTAGCTTCAGAGTAAGAACAAAGGGCTCAGACCATAAAGTGTGCACAGCGTCCACACATTTTTGGCCACATTGTGTAGCAGGAAGTATATACTGATAGTCACTAGAATGAGACTGACTCAGAATCTGCCCAGAATTAGAAGAGTGATTCTCTCAGAGGAGCAGAAAAGTTGAAGTGTTGAAATTTTTTTTTAAAAAGGAGCAAATCCATCAGCACGTGTGTGTGCGAGATGTTCATCAGTGTGTTTTTAAGGAGCTATACAACGGGGTCGTGTGGTAAATCCTCGGGCCGAGGTCACGGCCTCCACGGTTTGAAACCGGGAATCAAAACGCGATCACGTCTTCTTTCAGACCGTCATTATTTTCAAAAACCTTCACAACAAGTGTTTACGGAGAAGGTCAAATCCAAAAGCGGGCGATGCTCGGCTGCTCCTGAGCTCCACACAACAAACTAAATGTCAGGGGTGCGTTTTGGGTTTGTTTGTTTTCTTTATTTTCCTCCTGGTTGGGATGATGCAGCTGTTAGCCGGAGGAGCTGCGCCTCCCCCCCCTCGGCCCCCGGATACACCAGAGAGCATCAGAACAACAACAACAACAACAACAACAACAGCTGGAAAAGGCCCGACTGCATGTCCTCCGTGACACAAACAAAGAGAGCGCGGCCTTGTCGGATACCGAGCCGGTTGTTGTGCGTGTGGGGAAAAAAAAAAACTTGTGTCCTGTAACGGCCGAGACCAGAGGGAGGCGGAGGCAGCAGAGTTCAGCCGGGTGACGGCAGATAGATCAGCCCCTCCGATCTCTGCGGAGTTTCATACCTGGGGCTTTTACGCTTTAACGTCCGCCCTGTTGACAAATGACCTGTGTTTATAACGACACCCCCGAGGGGGCGGGGCAGGTTGTTTGTTTGTTTTTTTTTTTAAGCAGGAAGTGAGAGACACCCCTCAGAGACAGGGAGCGCTTCATGAAGCCGGGGTGAGTTGAGAGGGTGACGCTCAGGGGCCTCCTCCCTCCTCCTGTCTCTGCTGCGGATGCGTTCAGGTGCCTGGCTTTGCTGTGGGAGCAATCAGCGCCACGATTTAAGGTCACAACATGAACTTGTTGTGCACACACACACACACACACACACACACACACACACACGTTCTGTGAACAGCGCTGCACTGACTTGTTTTGCTAGGCTGAATTCTTGGCAGCGCTGCAACCACCCCTGCCCAACACACACACACACACACACACACACACACACACACACACACACACACACACCCGGAGGTAATCAGTAAATTTGCGTTTGGGGCTTTTCAGACGAAAATCTCTGCAGAGGGAGGGGGGGGCTCTGTACATGAGGGCGTTTCACCCCAAACAAACACAGCGGGGGGAGGGGAGGGGCGGGGGGGGCGAGGCATTTCAGGAAGCGGGAGATCGCTAACACGTGTAGCGGGGGCCCCTCGGCGGGCACGAAGGAACGCCGTGTTCCTCCGCGGGTCTAATTGGCCAAAAAACAGGCAGCAGATGTGGCGCTCAGAGGCTCTTTGCATTTTGGAGGAAAGGATTAGAGGACGTCCAGCTTCAGCAAACAATAACACACGGGACTTGAGAAATGATAATCCCTGTGTTGTGTAACGTGACACACACACACACACACAACACAAACACACACCTGTAAAGCTGCAGGTTTAACAGCTGAGGATACTGTGAGTTTTCTGCCGTCTTTCACAACACTGTCTTATCTGTCTGAGTCACGCTGCAGAGTAAGTGTTCTCACACACACACACACACACACACACACACACACACACACACACACACAACGTGACCCTTACATACTGTTTATGATGACAGATGAAAGGGTCACCGTTGATGTGACGCATTTCTTTCGTGGACGGCAGCACGTGTGTGTGTGTGTGTGTGTGTGTGTGTGTGTGTGTGTGTGTGTGTGTGTGTGTGTGTGTGTGTGTGTGTGTGTGTGTGTGTGTGTGTGTGTGTGTTTTTTTTTATGCTGATCTGTGAACGCTTCTAAACTAAAGCAGCACCAGAACCAGAACCGGCGGCCCAGAGAATCTGCCCAGTCACCACGAGAACCTCGTAAATTAAACCCTCTTTTAGAAATAACGCATTTACGTAGGTCTGACGTGAAGCCCGATGGTCGGAAAGATGTGTTGTGTCTCTGATGTGAGACACTGATGTACACGAGTCTGGATCTGACGCTGAAACGTCCTTCGTCCCGTCACACGTCCCTCCTCTACCTCAGCTCTCTTTGTGCCTCCCCTCTGCGATAAGCCGCGTTACATTTTCGCCGAAAAGACGACGAAAGTGATGCACGGATGGCGGGAAAAGCTTCCGCCACGTGTTCTGTAACTTCCAACAACACGCACAAAAAAAAAAAAAAAAAAGATTTTGATCTCGCCGATGCTTCTCTCAGCTGATGCAAAGCTTTAAAAGTGAAAGGTAACCTCGCCCAGCTCGACGCTCGGCTTATCCCCGAGTACGCCTGAAAAGGTGACGGGAAGAAAACCTGGATCGCGCCTCTTTTTTTTGGGGACCTGCTAACACAAGATATGAAGTTTTTTTTTTTCTTCTTCTTCTTCTTCTCAGATAATCCCTCATGGATAGGAATTATCTGACCCAGCTGCTGATTCCTGGAGCCCCACGCTGCGCCTCAATCACGGATTAGTGGAGCTGAATTGAATTCAGAGGAGGTGGTGGTGGTGGTGGTGGTGGTGGTGGTGGAGCTGACGGATGGGGGTGGGGGGGCGTCCAGGTGTGAAAGCGCAGACGTTTACTGTCGCTGTTTGTTTCGCCTCAAAATGCATGAAATCCCCCCCCCGGAGGTCGACTCACGGCGAGGTCATTAGACCCGCAGGAAAAGAAAAGCCTCTGCAGGAGTGTGTGTGTGTGTGTGTGTGTACACAACGCACAATATATCCATCCATTTCCACTTAGCATTAGAACCGAAGGTCAGCCTTTCTGAAATAAGACGCGGTCCAACTGCAAAATTCAATTCGCGCCTCGTTTCCAGGCGTTAACGCCGCCTCCTGTACGTTCTGCGCCACACGCCGCCGCCGCCGCCGCCGCCAACTCTCCCACGCAGCGCCAAACGAATTAGTGAGACATCATTGGTCGCCCACAGCCCGGGAAAGATGAGAGGGAGAATTAATTAGAGAGAGAGAGAGATCGGAGGGTGAGGAAGAGGAGTGGAAGAAGAGGCGCACAAACTTTTAGGGTTCACAGCTTTTTTTTTTTTTTTTTTTTTAAGGAAAGCTGCTCTGGGATCAGCGTTATCTGGTCTCAGCTGGGGATGGACAGCGTTTGGTGATGGGGAGGGGGAGGAAGTAGCCCCGATCCGTTTCCTGTTGTTATCGATCACAACGTTTTAATATCTGCGTCGCGTTTCGCTCAAATTCTGTTTGTCCGGTTATTAAATTCACGGGAAAGACGCCTCGGGCGAAGGCCGCGCTGTTCCATTACAGGAGAAGCTGCTGTTATTTCCATTATCATTTCATCTGCCTGTTATTTTCTTTAATAATCGGCAGAGGGCTCGGTGAATATAAAATGTCAGACAAACGGTGAGTCATTATCCCCCCGGAGCCGCCAGTAAAACATTTTCATTTTAAATGCGGCCAAAAGACGCGGAAAAGTCCGGAACTGGCAAATTCACATTTGAGAAGCTGGTCCCAATGATTTTTTAAAAATATTTTTGGGCCTCAAATAAAGATTAATCAAGTTTTAAAAAAAAAAAAACAATCATTCCTCATTCATTTTCAGTCAGCTAATCCCTTCACCGCAGTTTGCCGCTTTAATCCGACCGCGATCATCTTCGCGAAACGTTGTCGTCTCTCCTTTGTGTTGTTGTTGTTGTTGTGACTTCATGGCAAAACGCTCCAAAAAAAAAAAAAAAAAAAAAAAGCGAAAGCCGGCGACTTGCAGTCAGACACACGTTCGGCGGGGGTGAAATATTCCATCTTTTTAATTTTTTTTTTAAAGAGACTCAGGTTCTAATTTGTACGCCGCCAGAACTTTGATTCGCCGAAGCGTGCGCGCGCATTTGATCCGACCGCCGCCGCTGTACTCCCCCGCCATCTTCAAAGACAAAGAGACGCCGCGGCGGGCGGGCGGGGGGGGGGGTCGTCCCGCGGATTCAAACTTCATCAGAGAGCGACGACTTCAGGCTCTTATCAGGGTGTAATTAAAAGGGTCACTTTTGAAAGATAGAGAATAATCAAACGAGGAGAGGTTGTTTTATGTAAAATTCACAAAAGGTGGATTTAACTCCCACGTCCCATTTAGCGAGGAAACTTCTCAGGAGACGAGTGTGCGGGAAGGTAAATAAAGGTGAACGCAACACAAACGCAGCCCTTTGTGCTCGCTGCTCGTTTTTATTGGAGGGCGTCGAGTCTTTTTGGGCTGCAACAAAAAAAAAAAAAAAAGCTTTGAAAAAGATCTTCAATCAGCTCCCAGATAAGAACTACAGCTGACAGAACAATGGCTTCCTTCACAGGAGTCGAAGGTGACCTCGGGAGCCGCCGCCGCGTCGTCCGCCGGCCCCCGTGAAGCGATTACTCCGATTCACGAGCATCCCGCCCCGGGGCGGGGACGGCGAGGAAAAAAAAAACGGGTCAGTCTTTTCTTCTTCTTCTTCACCTGGTTTAAACTCAATCTCACCGCAGACTGTATCCAATTATACCGCCTGGCCCGTCTCATTCAGAATCAGGTCACCTTAGCACCCATCGCTTCCTCACCCAGCGGAGATTGAAGGTGGTGGTGGTGGTGGTGGGGGGGGGTGTTCGATCGGGCGATAGGAAGGTGTTTCTTATTTGGAAAGAAAATGCTCGCGGCGTGTTGGTCAGGTGGTCAGCCCGATGAGTCAGCGCACGTCTTATCGCTCTCCGGCCTGTTTTTGTGCGTCGTCCTCGCGCTCGATTGTCGGGTTTCGGTCGTAATTGATGGAGATGTGTCAACGGTGCAGGTCACTGGGAGTACGAACAGAACCGTCCCGCGAGTGGACACGGGGCGTCCGTCCCTCACACATCGCGAACCTGGAAATAACAGCATTAGTCAGCCGCCGCGTTTCTCAGCTCCAAGGTTGATTCCTTCGCTCCAGAGATACGGAGCCGTGGGAAAGCGCCGGCGAGTGATAACGGCGAGCGTGCGCGCAGGCCGGAGACGGACGCGCAAATCTCTGCCCTCGCCCGGGTCCAGAATCCCTCCGCTGGAAAAATAGCCGACCGAACCGACGCCTCGATCCCGGCTGCTGGATTCCACATGTTGCGTCGTTCCCCTCGCTATTGTTGTTTTTTTTTTTTTGTCGTTCTGACATCGCTCCGTGTTCGCCGCTGTTCTCGCCGCAGCGCTGACCTCGGTTGTTTTGGGAAGCGCGGCTTGTTGTTATCGGGCCTGTACACTGTGTATATATATATATATATACATAAAATTTATGTGTATATAGTACACTGTAGGCGTGTCGGAGTATATAACGTGACCTGAAGAGATCCACAGACGTCTCACTCTGTTGGATTTATTGGAGCCAGAGGAAACCGTGCGGTCGTGGCGGTTAGCATCCGTGCGTGAGCGTGACGTATTGATGCTAACGCAACTTTATTCGCGCAGTCACGCGCAGACGAGCTTCTCGCCGTCGCCGGCGTGATTCACGGCGCGTTTGTGGCGTTGTCCCCTGAACGGGACAGGTACTTAAAAGCCTGAACGCGTTCCAGCTCGCGGGACGACGGCGGTAATTCTCACATCAATTCCTCGGCAACAACAAGCTGCGATCGCCCGTTTCCCCCGCGAGGCCCGTTTAAAAAAAAAAAAAAAAAAAAAAATGATGGATTCGTCGAACAAAGGTCGGCACGACCCCTTCTACATGAAACCCGGTGGCCCGGAAAATTGTACCCAGCTCACCTGGGACCGCGAACTGGGGCTGGAGTAAATCAGATCCCCCGAGGACAAACTGGTGGAGGCCGCTTACGAGGAGAAGGTCACGCTCGAGTCCCGTTACGTCTGAAAGTTATTTCACGTTTATCGCTCTGGATTCTCCGGGGTCACGAGACTCCAGGTGATCCATCGCGCACCGCCGAGTTCTGACGGCTTCGTCGGGAACCGTCTGGTTCCACCGGATCGTTTCCCTCCGCTCGGTCTCCACCGTGGTCTGAAATTTGACGCGTGACTTTTTTTTTTTAATCCCAAAAATCACATTTTCGCCCGCGAAACGTCTGAAAACCACAATCCAGTGCGATAAACATCTGTAGTTGTTGTTTTCACACCTTAAAAAAAAAAAAAAAATCACGTCGTGCCTAAATGCAACTTCTTCATTTGTTCCACCGTGCGAGTGTGAAATCAGCTCGGACGGATTTACACGTGAAAACGCTTTTGAGAATTAAAAAAAAAAAAACTCTTTCTGCACGATCTAACCCGACAATATCACGGCCTCGCCTCGACGCCGCCAGAATAAAAAGCTTCTCCCGCGCCGTTTCCTCTTTTTTTCTCCTCCAAACCCGTCTGAGCGGAAACTTTTTTTTCTGCCGTGAGAACGACGGACAAATTGCTGAGCGGTTGCCGCGGGAACGAGTCCAGGCTTTCTGCTCGACATACATTACGCTTCCCCTTGACATATGTACTTTACATTACAACCTGACGTGCGGGCGGGGGTGGGGGGGGGTGACGAATCATGTGAGAGACAGGCAGAGATCCACCAGAGTGCACATCACTTCTTTTTTTTTTTTTATTTATTTATTTTTTTGGAGGATGCAGCTTGTCACTGCACATCACCCAGACAGCCGAGCAGCCAGCACAATAGGCAATTAGAAGCTCCCATGGAAGCAGAGGAGACACAGTCTATATAATGGGGGAGAGGGGGGAGGGAGGGGGGGAGTGTGTGTGTGTGTGTGTGTGTGTTGGGGAAGGGGGGGTGGGTGCAGCCTTTGAAGAGTCTGATCCCTGCAAGAGAAGAAGAAGAAGAAGAAGAGGAGGGGTGGGTGAGGGGAGAGATTTAAAAAAAAAATCACCTTTACTCACTCAGAGCGTCCTGAGGTGTGTTTACTAACACAATTACTCCGGCTGTGACGACACAAATTGTGCAGGAGAAGAAGAAGAAGACACCCCACACACACACACACACACACACACAATTACTATCTGTTCAGCCTGAAGTGGTGCCCGGTGGTTCGAATGTTTGTGATCGTGAAGTCAACGGGACGGGTGAAAATTTTCCGTAGCGGTGTGCCGGCTTTCACCCCACCCACCCCCACCCCCAACCTACACCCACACCCAGCTCCACACACACACACACAGACACACACCTCCACCCACCCACCCCCGACGCCCCGGTTGGATTTTTTTTTTTTGCTCCAGCTGACCTAATTTTCCAGGAATGTAAGTGCTCTGTTTTTTATCACTCACGCATACCAGGCAATGAAGTGGGAGTCAGGGGGGGAGTCAGGGGGGAGGGGGGCACTTCCCATAATCCATCAACCAATCAGAAAATCGGAGGATAATTCACTTATTCCGACCTGAATCGACTGAGATTGAGGTGTAGCTGCTCTCAGGTCAGACGGTGGTGCAGGGTTATTGATCGATGTGTGTTTGTGTTTGTGTGTGTGTGTGTGTGTGTGTGTGTGTGTGTGTGTGTGTGTGTGTGTTTACTACAGTGAGCAGAAGAGCGCATCCTCCGAATGCCAATTAAGGCGGCTGACGGTCGGATCATTGTCACGCCGATGACTGGCAGGTCCTGACAGGCTCGGCTCGGCTCGGCTCGGCTCGGCCCGGCCCGGCCCGCCCGCCCGCCCACGCGTTCCTCCCTAATTAACCGGCAGCGACCCCGGCTGCGTGTGGACGCGCGTCGACGCACTCGTGTAATTTTTGTGCGAAACAAACGGCGAGGGGAAGTCGGGAGCGAAGCCGTTTCTATTTCCTGTTCCACGGGATGGTTTCTGCAGAGCGAGGAAACCGCCCGAGCGAGCTAAAGGTTAGCTTTTACTCTACCTGGAAGGTGTGTGTGTGTGTGTGTGTGTGTGTGTGTCACACACACACACACACACACACGTGTGAGCTGCAGGGCGGCTGCAGCTCGGCGGGCCTCGTGGGCCGCAGCCACATTTAGGCAACCAAAAGTCAACATTAGCATTTCAGAAGCCGATCTATTTTCATTAACTCAATCTTGTTTGGAGATTTCCCACACCGCCCCTGGAGCCTGAAGCGGTATCAGACATTTTACAGGCTCCTTGGGGGGTGTGTGTGTGTGTGTGTGTGTGTGTGTGTGTGTGTGTGTGTGTGTGTGTGTGTGTGGGGGGGCAGGGGCTGCCATTTCAGAGCCTTGATGCGTCGCAAATTTAAATCCATTAGCCTCCACAATTAAAGCAAACTATCAGAGAGTGCTAACACAGCAGTGATACGGCTCCGGCCTGCAGCCCAGGTGCCCCCGAACACACACACACACACACACACACACACGTGTACATATATAGATAAATATAGCATCTTGTTAAACGCATCCTCGGGGTTCCTTTAATAATTCAGCCGCAGACCGGGAGCCGTCCCCGCTCACGAAGCTGCGACTGCCACGACTTTTAATTACGCTCTGGTCACCGCCATTTAATTAGAGCGTTCAGCGTGCTGCGTTCAGGGGAAATCAGAGCGTTTCCACTGATCTTTACGATATTCCAAGCGAACCGCCCCCCCTCGGCGGGGGCGCGTCGACGGGGGTTTAATTAATACCGACTTGATCGGGATTTCTGCTTGCCGTCGCTCGCTCTGCATCTCGTCCCGCTGAGAGCTCGGGGGCTAACCCCCCCCCCACATCAGATAAATCTGCCCCCCCCCCCAAACGATTCACTGGACCATTATATTGGCTTGACCCTGACTTTTAAAGGTGGATTGTAAATTAAAAAACATGGCTGGTTATGGGTGAGAGATTTATATGTTTGCTTTTTTTTTGCAGGGGGGTAATAATAGATTCTGCCCTTTGACCTTTCAGCCATACAATAAATTTATTCTATAAGGTCAAAGTAGATCTGCACAGGGGTTATAAGGGAGGGGGGGGGCATGTCGGCAGATCAAAAGGCACGTTTGCACCAATCAGAGACGTTTTAGCAGCAATTGTGTTGTTGTTGTTGTTTTTGTTTGTTTGTTTTTACAATGCAGGCAGGACAACCCAACACACCCCGCCCGCCCGCGGTTCTGTCCGGACCCCTGTAGCGTGTGTGTGTGTGTGCGCGTGCATGCGTGCGTGCATGTATGTGTGTGTGTGCGCGCGTGCACGCCGCAGTCTTCCTCCTGCGTATCCGGGGAGGTTGAGCCAGTAACGCGCGGTGGGAGGAGCGGGAGGGAGGGAGGGAGGGAGGGAGCTCCGCCGTGTTTTCGCTGGTTCGTAACACAGGAGAGCAGACAAACAGCGAGAAGCGACCCCCCCACACCTCCACACACACACACACACGCGCGCGCGCGCGCGTGCACCGAACGAACCGGAGGCGCGCGCGACATCAGCGGTTTCGCAACCGGAGCTGCCTCCGCCGCCGCCGCCGCTGCTGCCGCCCCGTTTAAATGCGCCGGAGGAGCAGAGACACCCGCAGACGGACGCCGGGAACCGCCGCTCCTCGCGCCGGAAAGGTGAGACGACCGGGTCGGTAAAAACGACGGCGTGCCGGCCGGAGTGTGGCGGAAGACGCGCTCGATTTTTTTTCAGCAGGAAACAACAAAAACAACAACAAAGTAGTTTCCGAGGGGAGGCTCGTTTTCGTTGCAGCGGGGAGGTGGGAGCAGCATCCCTCCGGTGTCGGGCTTTTGTCTGCACACTTGTGCATGTGCACGGCCGTGGCACCGCTTCGGCTGCGGAGCCAGAACCACCGGTTCGGTTCGGATTTGTTTATTTTATTATTATTTTTTTGTTTTATTTCCCATCCTCTCGCAGCTCCTCGCTCAGACATTTGCTTTTGTCCAGAGCTTTTTCCTGTCAGCCTGCCCTCCTCCGTGCCGTGCCCCTCCGGCGGCGGACAGACACGGTGTCGGTGTCGCCCATCGTGGTTCTGATTGGGTCCAGTCCAGAGAGAACCAATGAAGTTAACTTTTATGAATTTACGTCTCTATTGTGTGTGTGTGTGTGTGTGTGTGTGTTTTGTGGTTTGGTGACGCTGCTCCTGCTGCCCTCTGTTTTTAAATCAGACTTTCATGATAAAAGCATCTTTAGGGGAAGTGTGTGTGTGTGTGTGTGTGTGTGTGTGTGTGTGTGTGTGTGTGTGTGTGTGTGTGTGTGTGTGTGTGTGTGTGTGTGTCAGCCCTGCTCCACGTCCTGCCTGAATCTGGGTCGGATGAGGAAGAGCGGGGCCGGTCGGAGGATGTTGCAGCAGCCCCCTTCACATGTGCGTTCAGCTCTTCTCGTCCTTGAAGAGAAAATTGTGTTATTCTGCTGCTTGTTGTGCGATTGTGCGTGTTGCTCAGTTGTGCAAGTTGTAAAAAAAAAAAAATCCCCCCTCACTTGCCCTGTGAGACGCTTCCTGCCCGCCTGTGAAGCCACTTCCTGCAGGTTGTTTTTGTGTGTGTGTGTGTGTGTGTGTGTGTGTTAGGCTGATGATGACGTACAGTAGCTGACAGGTGAGTTATTTCTGGCCGGTGTGTGTGTGTGTGTGTGTGTCAGTTGCACACCGGCCTGGTGTTTGCTGTAAATTAGTGAGAATCTCCACCCAAACAAAAGTAACGCGCAGCAGATGGTCGCGAGCGTGAGCCGGGGACGGGATAATTCACGCCTTCTTGCCTTTCTCCGCTGCACGCTGTTGTCGGTGGAGCGGCGCCTCTGGGGGGGTGGGGGTGGGTGGGGAGGGTGGGGGTTTGGCGTGGCGTTTGGACAAAACAAGGAATTCGAAGACGTCATCTTGGGCTTTGGGACCTCACGGCTTGAAGAACCAGCTTGGGAAGAAGAAAGAAAAAAAAAAAAAGGCCCTGAGGCAAAAAAAAAAACAGGCGAGCTGCCACGGCTTCTCACGCGCAGGGGCGACAGCTGACCCCGGATCTGCTGCGCGGCCGTTCGATTAGACGGAAATGAATTTAATTGTATGCAAAACCCATCGCGCGGCGGCGAAGTCACGTCCCCCGCGGCCGTTGAGGGAAGCGGCTTCGAAAAACTGATAAACTTATCAGGTTCGTCTCAGCTTTTTTTTTTTTTTTTTAATTTGTTGGGATTTTTGGCCTCTCGAACTTGCGTCTTGCACGTCCCCCCGACGCCACAGAAATAAAACGTGGGCCTGACGGAGCTGGTGGAGCGCTTCGCCCGCTCGTTCTGGATCTCGTCGCCCACCCCCCTGTTTCCTGGCGTCTCCGTCCGAGCGTTAGCCGGAGCCGGTGACTCACGCGGAGACGATGATGAAGCAGACGAGTACAAACGGCTCGGCGTGTCGGTCGCGGGCGAACAACAGGATGTCGGAGCGAGCGCGGGAGGACAAAGCGTCCGCGGGTCACGGACGGCGTTCCGCTTCCATTAGCGAGAGATAAACGAAACCTCCTCCTCCGCAGTTTACATTCTCGGCTCCGCGCTGCAGCGGGGGGAGGTTTACACCGGCCGAGTCCTTCCAAACATCACATGAGCTCCTAAGTCGCTTGTTTATCGGGCGGACGGCCCGCCAGGTTTTTTTTTTTTTTTTTTTTTTTGTGTGGGGTCGTTTGCGCGTCCAAGGCGGGATTTAAAAAAACAAAAACCTGGAGCTTTCAGGACCAGACGGGATCCTGCTCACCTGGACGGATCAGGTCCGCCCCCCCCCCACGTCGCTGGAGATCTGAGCTCGTGTGAAACTTGTGGACAAACCCCTGATGAGCAGCTGTGACCCAGCGTGACCCAGCCTTTGTTACGTGTTTGTGCAGATTGCGTCGTTTGTTTTTTGAAGGACGTTGTAAGTAAACACGCCCCTCAATCGTGGCCAAAAGTTCGCGGGCGGGTCGGTTCTGGGGCTGATCATCACGGCGCGGTCTCCTTGGCGTCCGACTTTGCAGCAGCGCTTCGGGGAAGTCGTGGCGGCGTCCTGAAGAAATGGGTTTTCCTTGCCGTGGAGCGAGAGACACGACCCCGACCCCGTCCGACGCCTTTCGGGACGAGCGGGTGCCAGATTAACGCTAACTGTGTTGGATTTGGACGCTCAGCTGTTGCATGTGGGCGCCCGAACGCCTCACGCTGCGTTTAACTCTGTCCGTGAAATCCGCCGGCGGCGCGATTTTAAATGAGAGCGGCGTAAACGGCGTCCACGCGGCCTCGCGTCACCTGACATCACCCGCACCTCACCGCTGATGCTAACCCCTGCGACGCCGCACGAAGGCGCAGGTTGTTTGCGTTATGGCTTTTGTCGATTTTTTGCGTACGTCCATTAACCAGGCCAGCGATTTTCATGTTCGCCTCAAATTGAATGTGTCGAGCTGCCGCCTGCAGGATTAAGACGCCGTCCTCCATCTGCAGATTACGGTCGACCTCCGCTCATTGTCTCCGGCTGCGCTTGTCCTCCGTCCATCATTTCCCACTTTCTTCTTCTTCTTCTTCTTCTTTTTTTAGAAAAAAAAAAAAAAGAAGCCCAGCCGCCTCCTCTGTTAATTTGCTCCTCTCCTGGAGATCGGCGGCGGCAGCTCCGCCTCCACCTTTCCCTCCGCTTCATTTGCATCTCGGCTCCACGCGGCCGCCCAAGTGTTCTCCGGGAGTCAGGTGGCTAATTGGTTCCCATCTGTTGGGAGAGCGAGCGGCCTTTACGGGACGCTGGGTAATTTGTGTCAGGAGTTTTTACCGTGTTGATTTAGTTTTGACTTTTTTTCTCCCCAGCTCTGCTCCGGTAGTTCAGATCTCTTTTGCAAATCTCTCCTCATCAGGAAGGTGGACGGAGACGGTGCATTATCTTTGCGTTTATCGGTTGAAGATGTTTCAGAGGAGGAAGTGGCCAAAACAGGAAGTGACAGGAAAGAAACACACAGTTGCTGGTGCTGAGGCCGTTTCGTCGCGTTTCCTTCGTCTTTGTGCGAGCTGATCCCGGCGTGTTTCTCCCATCCTGCCGCCTGACGCCCCGTTCGTTTCGCCGCGCCATCTGAAACGACACGGGCTCATCAACTCGCCCGTCGACTCGCCCGTCTGGCGGCGTTTCTTCGGGTTTGGAAACCTGCGATCTCTCTCTCTCTCTCTCGCCGGATTTCCCCCGACAGAGGATTTGTCGTTCATCCATCACGCGCGCCCGTCTCCTCGGATGATCGATGCCGTTGTTTCCGTTCGCAGGATGGATGGATCGTAAGCGGTGGCGAGCGGCGACGGCCAACGCCTCCTCCCGTCGTCGGGAGAGGAGCATCACTCACCTCGCGCTCGCGAGCCGTTAGGTCGGCGAGGGGAAGAAAAGTCGGGGAGAGAGGGGAGAGCGACGGAACGAAGGATTCCTGCAGTATGCTGGAGTTCACGCGGAAAACAACAACGACCTCGCCGGCGTTGTTGCGCGGGCGCGTTGAACGAGACCTTGCTGCGGGCGTCTTTGAATCAGCGAGGGCGAGACGTGGCGGGTCGTTGCGTCATTGTGAGTCGCCGCGAGAGGAAGCCACGACGCAGAGGCGAGTTTTAGCAGAACAACATTACGCAGCCGGACTCAGGTCAGGTCAGGTAGTGTGTGTGTGTGTGTGTGTGTGTGTGTGTTGTGTGTGTGTGTGTGTGTGTGTGTGTGTTTGTACACACTCGGCCTTCAGGCTCCTCTGACTCACCTGCCGTCTGGTGTCGGACACGAGTCGTTGGGTGAATTGTCCCCCGAGGACGGACTGACAGGCAGCGTCCTCCCGCTCTGACCTTCTGTTTTCAAAGGCAAAATATTTTGGGGGGTGAGGGGGGGGGGTCGGTGGGGGCGGGGGCATCCGAGTAGTTCGGAGGCGTCCTGAGTGAATGTTTCTCTCCGTCGGCTTCGCCTGTGCTGGAGTTTTTGCGCCTGGTGGAGTCTCTCATGACTCTGCGGTGATAATCTTCATCGCTATTTAATTTGACAGGGGGGGCAGCTCCTGATTGGTCAAATGATCCGGACGCGATCGACGAGCCGGATCGTTTCCGGTCGATTTACGGCGAATGAGGCAAGACGCGCATCGTAAACAGCGGGATTCACGTGGCGGCGAGCGGAGGACTGTCACTTCTGATCAGACGGGGGTGGGGGTGTGGGTGTGGGTGGGGGGTGCACATCAGAGGCAGATAATGGAGGGTGATGGATGTGTGACATCACTGAGCTGTGAAGGTCCTCACGACATAACCCCCCCCCCCCAGCGCAGTGAATGATGTATTGACAGGAGCCGTGCGAGTCATTTAGCAGGTGATGTGACCTCTTGACCTCTGGAGAAACAGCTGCTGGCGGGCTCGTCACGCGCCGGGCCTCAGCCGGGCGACGTCCAGCAGCTCCAGTCAGTTGGTCGGCCTCAGGAGGGTGTGTTGTTAATATGGTTGTTATCTCGGGAGGTGTGTGTGTCTGTGAGTGTGTGTGTGTGTTTTGTCTCCACACACTCCTCGGGGTCGGGTCCTGCCGTCGCTCCACGGCGTAATAAAGACGAGCAGCGCTCGGATTTACCGCCGCTGCCAGCGAGCCTGTCGTCGTGGCCAAATTTATACGCTTGGCAGCCGCCCCGCGGATCATCATCGGACATAAAACAAGTCGTGGGTGGTGGTGGTGGTGGTGGTGGCGGTGGCGGGTAAATATTTTTCCATATCTTTCATTTCCATTCAGACGGGGACGCGGTCCTGAGACGGGCTGTCGAAATGAGATGTCACGCGTCTGATGTTGATGGATTCGTCTGTCACACGTGTCGCTGTGTGTTTTTTTTTTTTTTTTTTCACCCCCGTGTTGTGAAAATGGTTTTGTCCAGTGTACAGAAATGGAACATGTGTCACATCTGCTGCTCTGAAGATAATTTAGCAGAGCGGTAAAAGAAAGCGTCCTCGTATCGTCCCGGCCGCCGCAGCAGCATCCGCATTTACCTGGTGGAGCCGCCGGGAAGCGCTTCACCCACTTTACCTGCCCCCCCCCCCTTTTCTTTTGGCCTTACCTGGGTTGCCTGACACAGACAGAACAAACTGGGCCGGGCCGGCTGCTGCATTAAGCGTCTCTGTATCTCTGCAACTCGCCTGCGGGGAGGTGGATGCTCACATGTGGCACAGGCGGGAACTCACCCTGTTTGACCCCCCCCCCACACACACACACACACACCCACACACACACACACACTCACACACATACACACACACACTCTCACACACACACACACACACAGTGTTGCGTTGCGAGTCAAATCCAGGTCGAACCCGCAGCAGCTCTCGAACACAAACACACAACACAGAGCGTGCTGGTTCTAATCCCTGTAACAGGTCCTTTATTGTTGCACACACACACACACACACACACACACACACGACCTGCCTGAAACGGGATTGTTTCCCCCCTCGTGAGCCTGTTTCCACACGGTGGCAATTAATTGGATCATAAACTGATCCTGCTTTGGGACAGTTTTTGGCCCGACGGTTTAATCTGAGCGCTGCGTGTTATTAAACGGCTCCGGTGTAACACTGTAACACTGTAACACTGTAACACTGTAACAGTGTAACGTTTAAGACTGTAACGCTGTAACGCTGTAACGCTGTAACGGTGTAACACTGTAACACTGTAACACTCTAACGCTGTAACGGTGTAACACTGTAACAGCTGTAACGGTGTAACACTGTAACGCTGTAACACTCTAACACTGTAACACTGTAACGCTGTAACGCTGTAACGGTGTACACTGTAACGCTGTAACGCTGTAACACTGTAACGGTGTAACGCTGTAACGGTGTAACACTGTAACGCTGTAACACTGTAATGGTGCAACGTGATCAAACTCCGGTGGAGGAACTAAGTCTGGTTCCTCTTTTCAAAATGCCGAGTTCCTTATTTTGGTTTCCCGGCCCCTGGACAGGTTCCTGTGGTGTTTTTTGTGTCTTCACTTTGTTCGCTGACGTTTCATGATGACAGGTGACGCGTGTCGCCCGCTGATCGTCGTCAGGAACAGTCCTGCGTGTCATGTGACACGTCACGTGATTGAGGCGGACCTCGCTCCTCGCCGTGCCGACGACGGGAACGAATGAGGGAGCCGTGTCTGCCTCGTCTTCACGTTTGTCTCCGCCTCTCCTGGGAGTGAACAGGAAGTGGAGTGAAGTAGGAAGTGATGATGGAGGAGGAGGAGGAGGTGCATTTGATGCGCGTTAGTTATTACATGCGGCAGAGTCGTACCCGTAATTGGGTTTGGGGTTGATGTAATTAAAGGGTCCGGGCCTCAGCAGTTTTCTCTGGGCTAATTTGCTTAGGAAGCGTCAAATCCCCCCCCCGTCGGCAGCTGGCGCCGCCGCCGCCGGTTCCTGTTGCCATGACCACCGGCCCCGCAGGTGTCCGTATTGATATCGCCTTCGCATTCGGCTCTCGGCGGCAGGTGCTCCCGTCCACCTGGACCGGCACACGGGAGGTTTTCTTCTCAGTTGGAATAAAAGGACGTCTTAATCCCGTTTCCACCTGGTCGGCAGCATCCAGGTGAGGAGGCGGCTTCATTCCTTCTTCTCATTTCCCAGGTGATTAGGAAAACAAAGCTGTAAATCCTTGCACGTGTTTGTTCTGTAGATCAGCGGCTCGATCGCCCATCGATCAACTTGTGGTTTCATACCTTTTCCAAACCGAATCCTGGCACGTGTCGCCAAACACGTCCTCGCCGGAAGGCGGCGGCGGCGGCGGCTCTGAGAGTTGTGAGTCGTCTCCGCCGGCGGCAGGTGTGCGTGCTGCTGCCGCTGCGCTTCCTCGGGGGTTCGTGTTTCGCTCTGAAGCCTCGCGGCTTTGATCGGGATTTGGCGCCACCGAAGTTGTCGGGCGGCGGCGCCGCAGCTGCAGACGTGTGAAGCTCAGGTTTAAAGGCAGCGACGAGATGATAACACCCTCTCATGTCTGAACTCCCTGTGTGTGTGTGTGTGTGTGTGTGTGTGTGTGTGTGTGTGGGGGGTGTCTGTTTTGAAGCACTGCTGGGATCGTAGTCATGTGACGTCCCGATTCTTTCCAGAGCGTTTCCTTTTATTCTCGGAAAAATATTTCCTGCCACAACTTCACTTGTAATCCTGCAGCGTTGCACCTGACACCTGTGGGTTTGGTGGGATTGGGTGGGGAGGGGTAATCTGGTATGATAATCTGCCTGCTCCTCGCTTCCCTCCCCCCTCGTGCTCTCAGAAAATGGATTTTCATTTTTGAAACGTGCCTGCGCTCAGACTCCTGCTGATTTGTGACCTTTGTATGACCCCCCCACACACACACACACACACACACACACACACACACACACACACACACACACACACACACACACATTCGCGACGCTCCCCCTGTACTTCCATTGGAGGACTTGTGCGGGAGACTTTTATTTTTCCCTCCACTGTTGCTGGAGGCTGTCGTGCTCTCGCTTGCTGAGTTTGCATTGATGCCCTTCATTGACTGCGTCTGTGTGTGTGTGTGTGTGTGTGTGTGTGTGTGTGTGTGTGGGGGGCAGGCGTTTGCCTCATCGGGTGTCACGGCATCGATTAACTGGACGGGCCTCATCAGAGCTTGTTATCCCGTCGCCCGCCGCTGCGGTCGTTAGCGCCGACGTCGCCGCACCTGCGCCGCTGTCAGAGAACAGAGGGCGGCGTGTGATGGAGGGAACGCCGCGAAGCCGGAACGCCGCCGGGTCCGCTCGGCAGCTGTCGGGAAGCACGGTAGCGGTTTGTGATACGGCATTAATTATACGGATTATTAACGGCACGACTGGCAACGCTTCTGGGAAAGAGCCGGACCGAAATCCAAGGTTTCCAGTTTCCTGTTGCACGGGATGAAGATAAACGGCGTTTAGATCCTGGAACGCCGGATCTGTTAAACCTCGTGCTGACGGCTCCTACGGCGCTTGTTGTCGCTTTTTATTTTCATTGTGCGTTGGTTAGAGGTTTTGCCGCCGGGGTCCGGCGCAGGTCGCCTTTTCTTGGCGCTGCCGCTGAAGGTCAGGCGTGTCCGCCGTGTGCGTGTGCGGAGCGTGTTTCATGTTTGACATTTGTCTGTTTTGTTGTTTTTCCTGCCGCGGGGCCGGAGGAGGAAGAAGGGGGGGGGGGAGGCAATCACAGGCTCCTACGTGGGGGGTCAAAGGTCGTCACTGAGCTCACGTAGGGGGGGGGGTTATTTAGCTCCGACCGAATGTGGTCGGTTACTTCCAGTCTGCTGGTTCGGGTTCTTCATGAGTTGAGTCTTCATCGCACCTGCAGAGCTGCGAGTGTTTGTGCAGCTGCCAAAATGTGTCGTCAGTCAGTAACACAACAGCAACACAACAGCAACACAACAACCCCCCCCCAAAAGCCAGAGCATCATCGCCCGATCCATATCCTCCACAGCAGGGCCCATTATCTTAAGCGAGCGTCGATGGGACGCCGGGAGGCGCGCTCCTTTTCTTCTCCGCGTACAAATGAGCGGGGGGAGTCATCTCCGATCTGTGTGTGTGTGTGTGTGTGTGTGTGTGTGAGCTGCAGCGGTTTTGATGTAGGAGCGTTGCTTGTCATCCCTCGCTTCGGGACGCCAGCCGGGCGGGGATATCAGAGCCCGTTTACATCGTTTGAAAGTCGCACCCTGACGCAGGGGGAATAAACGAGCCGCTGATGAAGAAGCAAAATCCGACGTCACATCAGGACGGGTTCTCACTTCAGAACCGGCCCGGCGGACATTTGTCTTCTCGTGCGACGCCCACTTCCCCCCAGCCCTTCATCCACCCGCCGCCTCCTCCACCCGGCTATCTGCTGCTGTTTGCTCCCCTTTTCCCTTGTTTTTAAGATTTCAATTTGCACTTTAAATAGAGGGATTAAATACTCCCACTAATTGGTTTTACACTCCGGGGATTTGGGATTATGACGGAGAAGTGTTTCAGCTCGGAACTTGGAATTATTAAGCAGAAAGGCGGCTTTGTGAGAAGAGGGTGGAAAAAAAACAAAGATCCCTCCGCGATAACGAAGGTGACGGAAAATTCGGGATCCACGCTCGGTTCTCTCGGTTCCTGTTAGAACAAGAGAAGGCACCGGAGAACCCACCTGACCAACGCGGGCCCGGCCCGGCTCGGCCCAGCCGCTCCGGCGGCAGCTGAGGAAACCAATCCCCCCCCTTCGCGAGGATTAACTTTAAACGTGGCGGTTTGGAATGGTAATCCCTGATGTGACTCACTGCAGGGAAACTAAATGAGCTGCAGCTCTTCATCCGACCGAACTCACACGTTTCGGATTTTACAGATGAAGTCGCCACGTTCCACGTTTCCCCGAGGATAAGAAAACAACCTGTTGTTGTTGTTGTTGTTGTTGTTCTGTTCTGTTTGTAAACGACGATGCCGGGGACGTGATGGAATTGTCGGACACGATGAAGTCCTCTCATGCAGAGCTCCGCAGCAGGATTATCGGCGGCCGCCTCTCCGTTTTTCGCGGATTAAGCAGCACGCCGACGGAGGATGCTGCGTCCTGTGTGGCGGCTGTTTGGGGGGGGGGGGGCGTTGCCAGGCAACGGCACGCTCTCTCTCTCTCTCTCTCTCTCTCTCCGTCGGCCCCGGTTCAGCCGTTCGGTTGAGGTTTGGCTGACGGGGGGAGGGGGGATAATCCAGCATTACAGCTCACACAGGAGAGGAAATTACCGCGTGAAGGTTAAAGTGGCTGTTGAATAATACGCTGGATGACGCCGGGCGCCTCCTCGCCAAGAGGTCAGGGACGCACGAGAGCTCGCTCGCACGGTTTGATGGATATGAAGACGGCGATCACGCCGTCTCTGCGGCGAACTCTCCTTACTTAATAAGCGGATCGAAGCGTTTCGCTCCACGGCTCCGCTTGGAGAAACGAGACCTGCGCTCGCAAAGACGATTCCCAGCGTGGGAGGAAGGAGCGGCCATCTTTGTTTTCCAAAACGCCGGTCAAACTTTTTTTTTTTTATTTGTCACAAAAACGGCGACGGTTGTCCCGCGGTTAATTTATTTAAAAAAAAATAATCCTCATTTGCATAGTTCCCGTTAGCGACCGCGTCCCAGATTAGCTTAATTAAAAGCGTCTGCGCCGTTTGAAGTTTCGGGTTCCAGCCGGCGCCGCCGCTCGCCTTTATCTCGGGCCTCCCGGATCTGCGTCGGGATCTGCAGATGGAGATCGGGCCGCGGGCTTCACCTCTTTCATCTGCTTTTTCAAAACGGCTCAGCGACGCCTTTCATCACGGACGTTTGTTTCGCTGATGAGAGGATCTTTTTTTTTTTTTTCGGGCTGTTGTTTTGGACTCTGCGTGACCTCGCCGCGGAGGGAGGGAGGCGGGGCAGAAAGCTTCACGCGTGACCTCCACCTTCGCCTGATGACCTCACTGCTCTGAAGCCGCTCCGTCCTACAGCGCTCCCGTCGCCCGGGGGACGTTTGGCGAACGGAAACCCGGAGACGTGTGCTGGACGCACGCCGCCGCGCCTCTCACGCTCCGCCGGCCGTGTCTGGTGGAGGCGGCCCTCGCGGCGCTGCGGGCGGTGTTTCACGCAGATGGGGCGACTTGTCCTGCAGAGGTCGGCCGCTCCATCTGTGCTGAGCCCACACACACACACACACACACACACACCTGTCTCGACAAGCGCTGCTTGTGAGGCAGCATGCTAACGGAGTAGCGGTGGCGGTCTGCACGAGTTTGCGCGAATTTTCGCAGATTTGTCTTTCCCAAAAAACGGTTCTGGTTCTTCTGCGCCGACCCGGCGCCGTTCGGCCTTCGCTTCTCCTCTGATTGGTCCTCGCGTGGACACATGTCTCCGTACGGCGCGTCGTAACCTCCGTGAAGGACGGAGCGCTCTTTGTCCTTCTCGCCCGGCGCAGTTAACAATGAAGCGTGTATGAAGGACGGCTGCAGTTTCACTTAATTGATGAGTTATTAGATGATGAGAGGGATTAACGTGCACGTGCACACACACACACACACACACACACACACACACACACACACACACACACACACATGCATGACGGCCTCTACATGTGACGCAGAATTCACCTGAACGTCTCAGGTGAGTGCGTCGTCGTACTGTACGTCACCCGAGGGTTTCACAGTCGAACCACCTTCTCCTCCACCCCCACCCCCACCCCACCCCACCCCCCACTGCTGCTGCTGCTCCCAGGTAGTTCATCACATGGAGCCGTGTGTGTGTGTGTGTGTGTGTGTGTGTTATTTTTAACTTCTGTCTGCGAGGACGAGTGCACTTTCTCCTCGGCTGATTGTGTGCAGAGGCCCCGAGGGGAGGCTGTGTGTGTGTGTGTGTGTGTGTGTGTGTGTGTGTGTGTGTGTGTGTGTGTGTGTGTCCTTTCAGTCCTCTTTTGTGTGTGTGTTCCCGCTCGCCGTGCTGGGTCGGTTGGAGGCCGCCGCTCGGTCACGCCGCGTCATGACTAAATCATACGTCCTCGTCTGCTCCGCGGCAGAATTATTAAGAACGGGGCTTTTACAGAAAAACACTTCCACGTGGATTATTGATTTTTTTTTTTTTTCCTTCGCGCCTGCTCTTCCCGTGAAGCCTCGCGCCCAGGTCTGATGTCAGACGGCGGCGCTTCGCCTGATACCTGCGCGGAGGTGCGACGGAAAGTGGGTCGCGCGCAGGTTGCCCTGGTTACGGCCGCGCGAGTTGAACCGATATATCACATTGTTGGGCTGCAGCTGGAGTTTGTTGCCTCCTCCCCGTCTCCTGACCTCATATATATGTGTATATATATATATACACATATATATATATATATATATATATATATATATATAGAGAGAGAGAGAGAGAGAGAGAGAGAGAGAGCTGCCAGAAACTAATTAATTGATTATTTAAGTGAGCAAATCTTTTGATAATCAATTAATAAATCAAGTCATTTTCTGCAAAAATATGCAAAAAAAAAATCCGACAACTCCTGCGGGTTTCTTAGTCTGACGTGCCAGCGTTTAGATTAAATAATCTAATTAATCCAGAATATTCTAACGCAGATTTAGTTGTTGTAGCAGAATAACTTTGTTCGTTCGAACACCTGGTGAAAACCTGCAGGCGTGTGTGTGTGTGTGTGTGTGTGTGTGTGTGTGAGGAAGGGCAGGCGTGTGGGAATATTGAGCGTTTATGTCAGATCAAAGCTAATCCTCATCTGTGGGAGAAGGATTGGGCAGAAGCCTGAGCTGTCTCGCCCCCTCAAGGGCAGCTCCCCGTCTCTCAGCCGCGTCTTTATTCAGTGCGTCCAGAGAGTTTATTAATAATAATAATAATAATAATCTTCTCACAGATTATCATCCGATGCTTTTCTGTGTCGCTGACGTTAAACCGGAGACAATCCGCCACGTCCCTGAAGGGAATCGGGAACGCTGAGAGAAGTCGGTGTTGGTCGGCTCGGCCGTCCGATCGGGATCCCCCGACCCGGAGGAAATCCTGGGTCAGACCTTCAGCGAACCGGAGGGATTACGCTTCCCGTCCGGGCCTGGGAACGTCTCCGCAGCCGTGAAGGACGCCGGGTCGAGGGCGTCCTCGTTTAATCTGCCGCGTAACGAGGGATCGATCCGCGAGGACTCAGATTTGATAAACCGGGGATTTCGGCTCGATAAGAACGCGATCGAGCGCCGGTGTTTACCGCGGCCCAAGGTCGAACGCCATCGTCCTCTCTCGCCCGCGGTAAATAAATAAATAAACAAACGTGGAGCGCTCCCGGCGTGCGAACGCGCTCTAATCTGTCATCGCCGCGTCACGTCCCCGCAGCGGCGAGATTAATCGCCTGAGATCTTGTTCCTGATAACAGACTGAGATATACGCTGCAATCAGTGGTCACCTTTTCCCATTTGTCTCACCCGTCCTCCCCCTCCATCTGTCTGCCCTGGGAGGAGGAGGAGGAGGAGGAGGAGGAGGAAACGGGAAACACACCGGTTCTTCATCATCACCTCTGTGCTCTCCTGTGTTGCAGATGGACGACACCACAGCGCTGTGAACGGGGTCCGACCGAGCTGATCCGACTTCGCCCGTGGTTTCCCTCCGCAATCCGTTTGGCGCCCTCGCCCTCGCCCTCGCCGCCGAGTGGAACCCGGAGCGCCGGCGCACCTTTTTCCCGAAATGGAGACTCTTTCCCAGGATTCCATCCTGGAGTGCCAGATCTGCTTTAACTACTACAGCCCCCGGCGGCGGCCCAAGCTGCTGGACTGCCGGCACACGTGCTGCTCGGTGTGCCTGACCCAGATGCGCAGCAGCCAGAAGGAGATCCGCTGCCCGTGGTGCCGCGGCGTCACCAAGCTGCCGCCGGGCCTCTCCGTCTCCCAGCTCCCGGACGACCCGGACATCGTCACCGTCATCGCCATCCCGCACGCCTCCGAGCACACGCCCGTCTTCATCCGCCTGCCGAGCAACGGCTGCTACATGCTGCCCCTGCCCGTCGCCAAGGAGCGGGCGCTGGGCCCGCCGGGCGAGCTGGGCTGCCGCTTCCTGCCCGGCGGCCAGCAGAAGGGGGTCGCCGTGGTGACCGTGCCCGAGCAGCAGCAGCAGCCGCTGGGCCTGGCCGTGGGGATGGGGCTGGAGGGGGGCGAGGGCGAGAGGCGCGTGGCGGGTGGGGCGGGGAAGGGCTCCACGTGGTCGGGCGTGTGCACGGTGATCCTGGTGGCCTGCGTGCTGCTCTTCCTCCTCGGCATCGTGCTGCACAACATGTCCTGCATCTCCAAACGCTTCACCGTCATCTCCTGCGGCTGAGGCCGCTCACGCCACACACACACACACACACACACACACACACACACTCTGGACCCCCCCCCTTTCCTCCCGCCGTTGGCCCCGCCTCTCGTCGGGGCGGGACAGGACTAATCTGACATCAGGGGCGTCCGGGGAAACTGCGGAGACGGACGAGGAGGAGAGTCAGAAATGTTCTGCCACCATTTTATTGGTCAGACTCACAACACACACTTCGCCTTCCTCTGTTCCATCAGCCCTCACACACACACACACACACACACACACACACACACACACACACCCTTTTCCTGTTGTTCCATTGTAGGGAATGCTTTGGGAATTCCTCTGGATTGTTTCGGACCGGGCCGACACTCGCTCTCAGTGGTTGGATTGTGTTCGTCTGTGGTTTGTCGAAGTTGTCGTAGTGTTGTTTAGATGAGCGTAGGTGCCAAAGCGTGCCCCCCCCCCCCAGCTGTCCCGGGCCCGTCCGAATCCTCTCGGCTCTCGTCCCGTCTCTTTTCGTCTCCTCCACAGAACTGGGTCGGGACCGGGCGCCACAGGGCGTCGATTTCTCTGTGGAGGCAGATGTTTTGTGTTTTTTTTCACTTTTATATGTTTGGCCATGAAGTGTACAGCACACACACACACACACACACACACACACACACACACACACAGGGTGAACTCTTTTGTATAGCAGCTTTGCTCATGTACAGAACGATTGTAATGTTTTTGTCGTCTTTTTTCCTGATGATTTTTTGTTTTTTCTCTTTGTTGTTTGACGGCGAGTTCGCTTCAGGGTCACGCAGAGTTGGCACGACACAACGTGAAGAATTATTAATGTTCCATGTTCACTTAAAGAAAGATATTAGATTAATCTAATCTAATATTCCCTTCGTTTATTTGATGAAATGAAATGACGGCGGATCCAGTCTCACGCGGTTTAAAGACACTTTTCGACAGGACTCGAGGTCGAGGTGGTTTCGTTCTGTGTTTTTTTTGGGTTTTTTGGGCTTCAGATTAAAAAAAAAATCCCGCCAAAATAAAAGAGTCACGAATAAGATTTGGCGTCTCTTGTGCTGTGTCATTGACTTTAATAAGATAATTATAGATTGAAGAAGTTTACACGACTGGCAACCTAAAGTTTATCACTCATGTTATTACTGACTTATTTGTCTACAACTATGAAGATGTATTTTATACAATTACAACTGTATTTTACTGTAATATCACCCACTACATTAATGTACGTGTGTTCACAGTACACCAGCCTCCAGTCATAGTTGTGGACAAATTCAGTTTGACTCCCTGGTGTCGTGCCGGTTGTTAACGTGTGTAACTGTGCGTGTCGCCGTCTGGACTGTTCGTTGTGGGATTTTTAACACTCACGAGTTTTCGGTACATCGCACGCCGCGGCAAAACCGCGAGGGGAACGTGTGGCGAGTACGCTCTTAAAGGGCCGGTTCGCAAAAACCCAAAACGCCGTGCGACCTCCGACCTTCCCTTCCCCTTTTTTTTTTTTTTTTTGCAGAAACTCTGTTGGACGCACGACCGGCCGTCGATAAACGAACGAGGCGCTTCACCTGATGCAGCCGGGGGTGGAGAGACGATTGACCCGCGGGCGCAGGAGCTCATACGCCATTATTGATTTTAAAAAGAAAGAAACAAAACGGGATCGATAGGTGTGATTTGGCCGTCGTTCGTAGGCAAACGCGGCGAAATGCACGGAAGCGAGGAGCGCGAGGGTCGGACGTGCGCGCTCGGTTTCACCGCCGCGAAAAAAAAATGCAACGGCGAATTATCGAGTTTTTAGAGCAGCGGCGTCCAAAACGTCCTGTTCCTGCCGCTCGCGTGACGTTTGATTTTGAAATCATGTCTGACTCTCCTTCCTGTCCTCTGCAAGAATCTTTTTTTTTTCAGATTCAGGAACTGACATGTTCATCTTTTTTTTTTTTTTTTTTTAGAACCTTTTGCAGGAGATTAGAGATGCATAGAAAGGAAACTTATCGTTTTCTGTGCCTGTGTGTTTGTTTAAAAAAAAAAAAAAAAAAAGCTGTGAAGTTCCTGTTGTAGTTTCCTGTTTGTGTCAGATCAGACGGTGCAGGCGGCAGCAGCAGCTGTTTTAACTATTAAAGCAAACGCTGTGAATCTGAACGACTCCGGCGATCCTTTTCTTTTTTTTAACTTAATGATTTTCAACCTGAATGTTTTCTTCGTTCACAGAAATTAACTCCACTGGAGGATGGAACAGCTCGTTCCCCGCAGCTTCATTTATCGAAGCTCCACATTTCATGGTCGAGGGAACTCTTTGTTTGCCCTCAGGAACCTTCTCCTCTCCTCACGTACGTATTGATGGAGTGTCGGGCAGGTAATTAACGCTGAGACCAGGTCCACTCTGCTGCAGAAGAAATGCAGTTTGCTAATGCTGATGGTGACCACGCTCATGCTGGACTGCACAACTGTGACCGGATACATCTCTTAATAACTTAATACTGCACATTTTGGACATCAGAAGTGACATTTCAGAGGAAAACCAAACCTTTCTAACATGAGCTGCAGACTTATTAAGGTTTATTTACTTCTTCTCCAGAAGAAGATTTGCCTTCATAACCTCTCCAACATCATTATTTAGCTTTATGGAGGGAATGAGGAGAGGTTGAGGGTTCTGCTGGTTCTTCACTGGCAACAAAAGCTTCTCTTCTTCTTCTTGGATTTGGGAGCCGGCACCTCCTCCATCCTCTGCAGCTCCTCGATCGAGCCGCTCATTCTCTGCTCTCGCTGCATCCGCTCCTGCTGCTCCTCCTTCTCCAGGTTCTCCAGCAGGAGCTGGAGAGAAGCTCGGATAGAAACCTTCTCCTGCACCTGCTCCTCTGCTCTCAACCGGTCGCCTTTCAGGACAGGGTTCAGGTTCTTCAGCCCGTAAAGCTGATTGTCAAAGGAGGCTTCCTGCTCACGAGCTTCTTCTTTGGTCCTCAGCAGATCTTCTCTGAGGTGTTTGACGTTCTGCTCTGCCTTCTCAACAGTCTGGTTCTGAAGTTTGGCCTTCAGCCCAGCAGCCGCCGTCTTGTGGTGAGAGATACCAGCCTGCTGAACGATGACCAGTCGTTTCAGCTGCTCGATTTCACTCTGAAGAACTCGATCCTGGCTGCGCTGCTATTTTGATGACCCGTTCTTCAGGCTCCCAGCGGTTTCCAGGCTCCTGGCCTTCTCCACCCGTGCAGCAGACTGAGCTGACGGAGTCGTCTGTCTGATGGAGACCTCCCGAGTGCTGCAGGAAACCAGACTGTTGATTCTGCTGCAGCTTGACGCCGAGGAGAAAGGAGACGTCCCGCTCCTTAGCCGGAGAATCTCAACCTCAGCGCGATTTTATCTCCGTGTGCTTCACATTCTGCGCATCGTAGGACACCCGCTGTTTATTATGTGAAGAAAAGCTACACAAATACTTCATCAGGGTAAAAAAGGGGTTGGGGGGTTAGTACATGGACGGAATAGTTAACGTGCGTCCTAAATATACAGTTAAACTGGCGACTGGGAGTTTGATGATAAAGTTTTCTAATTCACGCCTGGATGGCTGCTCTCTTTTGCATTTTTGTCTCAAACAGAAAGTCACGCCAGGCTTGGCACAGGAACTATTTTCAGGTATCCTGGTATTATACGAGCACCCTCCAGGATGTATCATGGATTCTTGGCATAAACTTGGAAGACTGTCATCCTTTTAAGCCTGAGAGAAGATGAGGCTTCTTTTCCTCGTGCTGGGGAGGGGGGGGAGTTATGGTTCCTATTTGTGGGAGGCAGTGTTGGGTGACAGTGTGCAACAGAGTGAATAAAAGCAATATCAATTTTTCAGAGAACTCTCCTACAGTATGTCAGGCAACTGTAAACTTAAATAGGTGGAGGGTGAAAGGAAGCGGAGCCCAGGTTTAAGTGAAATCTGTGTAATAAAGTTCAGCCTGAATTCAGAAGTTCGTTGGTGAGAAACCAAATGAACAGATTAAACAGAAAAATATTTAAAATATAATATAATATAATATAATATAATATAATACAATATAATACAATATAATATAATACAATATAATATAATATAATATTTTTATAGACGACGCCTCACGGCTGCCCGGAGCTAACGAGCGTTAGCCGCTAATGCTAACAACCGCAGAGTCGACTTCCGTTAGCTTGCGGTTAAAACTGCTAGCGGCGCCGTTTTTTTAAAGGCGTCAGCGTCGGCGTGACGCGGACGTGTTACGTGGAAGTGTGTTTTGATTTTTTGTTTTTTTTTAATCTTTGAGTAATTTACTCGTTTACTGCAAACAGGTGATCCCTGCGTTTTAGCACAGGTAGCTGTGCTAATGCTAAACATTAATCGGTGCTGTGTGAATTAGACGAAGCAGGAAATGAGAGAGTCCTGGTTTGTTCGGTCATGGTCCTGGTTTTCATTTTTACAGATCAGCAGGCCGGGATCACCTGGAGGACTCACCTGACAGCCAGGTAGGACCGGACCACCTCAGACGGTCCTGAAGGTGTGTGCTGACGGACCTTTAAAGTTGGTAAACTTCTTGAGACCGGTTGAATCCTTTGAAATATGGCATCAATATTGCGTGTTGCGGTGGAACCGGGGGCATTTTCCCTCCTCCACCCCTCTGGTGAAGGAGGGAAAATGTTGGAAGAACAATGTCGTCCGCAGAGGTGGAGAGATTTCCCCCGTTCTCCACCTACGTCTGTCCACAACGCAGGATGCACGAGCAGCGACCGGCGAGTCCCGTCCACATCGTGCTGTTTTTATTCTTTAAAATAAGTGTTAGCGTTAGCGCCGAGTGTTCCTGATATTTTAACGTGCAGGACTAAAAACCGGGTTGCGGGGGAAAAAAAAAAAAAAAAAGCGCGCTACGTTAGCGAACACAAAACACTCGCACGTAGCCTGATATCTGTATCAGCTCTGGCTTCCCGGCTCAGGAAATGTAATTAAAGTAATTTCCCCTCACGTCCGCCATGGAAACCAGGACGCACGCAGGACGCCGCTGTGGGGGGGGGGGGGACTGGGGCTTGTAATTTGGATGGGGGGGGGCAGTACAAACAACAGCTGCCGCGTCTTTATCGACGGCCAACACTCGTGTGCATTGTTTGCCTCGGCTCAGCTTCCTTCCTGCCCACCCCCACCCCCACCTCCACCTCCACCACCACCTCCACCTCCACCCCCTCCCTCTCACTCCTGGAAATCCCTCCCTGATGCCGACTGAAACCCCCCCCCCCCACTCCTCCTCAGCGCAATTACACTTCAAGGACTTAATCGCGCCGCTTGACACTCGCCGCATTTTTTCCGGCCCCGGGATTCTCCTCCAGTTTTACCCCTCGTGTCGACGCTCCCACTTCATTACTGATTTAACAGACATGGTCTCCCCCCCCCTCCTCCTCACTGGCTCCATCAGCCTGCTCCTTATCTTGGAGGAGGGGTGTCGGGGCTCGCGGGGATCCCCGTTAAGAAAGGGCTTAATTAGGAGTTTAGACAGCTGAGAGCCGAGTTGCCCTTTTTTTTTTTTTTTTGATTTCTGTCGGTCTTTGTGGGAGAAGTGAAGGACGCGACGGTTTGGGTGTTTTTTAGCGGCACGCTCCGTCACTTCCCCCGCCAGCGTTCTCCTGCGACGTTTAACAAGACGAGATGTTTTCTGTTTCGAAATAAAGTCGAGCAGAGAGAGTGAAGCTGTCAGCCGTCAGTCCGTGGCGTCGTCCTCCATCGTCTCCGCAGGTGACGGCGAACAAACAGTAAGCAGCTTTGAGAGCGCCGTATCCAAAAGATCTCCAACGCTTCTCCTCGTAACTTCACCCGGCGAAAATAACTCCACGTCAAGGTTCAGCCATTTTTCTGCTCTTCTTCCAGCCTGTGTGGATCAAGTGGAAACATATATATATATATATATATATATATATATACCTTATCAGTACGTCTTGTTTTTGTTTCCAGCCGCAGAGAGGCGTCACATCCAACCCCAAATTCAGCAGAACCTGGCGGGCCCAGCGAACACGCCATCGATCCCCTCAGGTCCCCGGTGGGTGTTTAAATGAATTTTTCTGCCGGCAAAACACTTCATCCTCAATTAAATTGCTTCTTAATTAGATTCGTGGCAGAGATTATTTGCCGTCGGCGGTGACGGGGCCGTAAAACGAGGCGGTGGCGCGATCGATGCTGTCGGGGAGTCGACCTTTGCTGCGGGCGGCGGCGGCGTGCATTAGCATATCTCCGCAGGGTTTCTGGAGCTCGCTCGTGTTCCCCTCTCTCTCTCTCTCTCTCGTGTTTTTTTTTTTTATCGTTCAAATAGACGTAAAACGAAATTAATTCCGCTGACGCGTTCGTCATTTTGGGCGACGTACTTGCTCTGCTGTCCCGTCGCCGCTTTAATTTATTTACCCGCGTATTGATTGGGATAGTTCCCAGCGACTCGCGCGAGTGATTGGACTGTGCTGGAGTATTGACTGCAGAAAACCTTTATTGTGCCATCATCACACGGGACCCGCGGGCCCATTTCTGCAAGCGGGGGCATTTTTTTTTTTAAGCTCACAATCATAAAAGGCAGACAAGCAAAATTATGCACACGCAGGCAGACACCTGCATCCCTCACACACACACACACACACACACACACACACACACACACTTGTTTCTTTCATTCGCTGGGTTGAAATGAAGCGTGCAGGGAGGCCCGCTCGGCGGGAGGCGAGCTCGTCTAATCCATCAGTTGTGGAGAAAGCGCTGGGTTCAGCCATTTTCACTAAACAACCCCCCCCACGCACACACACACACACACACACACACACACACACACACCCCGTCCCCAGGTTTCAACCCCGCACGTCCACACACAAACACACCTGTGAGGTCGTTGTTGTTGCTTCGCGGCCGCCGTCTTTCCTTCACCTTTAACCCGAGCGTCACTTAAAATTCAAACTATATCAGATTTTTAAAAAAAGCAGCAAGTCTAACTTCTTTTTGTTCACGTTAACAGAGTGGGTCACGCGTGTGCGTGCAGGCGGGAGTTGTGTGTGAATTCATAGCTTTAATCTTTCCCCTCCGTCCTTTCTTAAATGTTTACGAGCGGCGGT
>JAFBJZ010000645.1:85000-157500 GCA_016785225.1 Psettodes erumei | reverse complement strand
TCGGCCAGTTTTTTGAAACGAGGCCCCCAGTCGTTGAGATAGTCGTACTCGTGGTCGGCGTTGGAGGCGCCCGACTGGAGCGAGCTGAGCGACTCGGCGACCGAGCCCTCCCCCTCGTAGGCGTAGGTCTGCAGGGAGTCGTACGGCGGCGCGCACGGGTCCACGTCGGCCTCCAGGAGCTTCGCCAGCACGTATCCGTGGACGTTGCTGTCCCCGCCGCCGCCGCCGCCGCCGCCCATCACGCAGGCCTGGGGGACGTACCGCGACAGGCTCTCGATCTCCGGCAGCATGTCCTGCCTCATCTTGCCCGGCAGGTGGTGTTGGTGGTGGTGGTGCGCCTCGCGCGGGTTCCACATGGCGCCGATGTCGAAGGCCTCGGTGTCCTCCTCGCCGCCGCCCTCGTCGTCATAGCGCACGATGTTCTCGTGGACGTTCTCCTCCTCGTCGCACAGGTAGGGCTTCTTACGGTGGGTCCGCAGGGAAAGCATGAGCAGAATCATCACTGTAAACAAACAAACAAACAAACAAACAAACAAACAAAACGTCAGCGCGCTGTCGACCTTTTGGCCCGCGACGGTGCTGCGTTCAAGCGTTTGCCATCCACCTCCTTTGGAGTCGAATCAGGTTTGAACAAAGGGAAGAGATACCGCAGGAGAATCCGCCCGCTGAGGCATCAGATATCAGCGGCGCGGGATTAAATATGGATTTTTTTTCTCCGCATCCCTGCAGAAGTCGAGCGTTCATTAGCGCCGCTCTTTTTTTCCCCCCCCCCGGACGCTGATACGGACCCACTTTATCTCCGCCTGCAGACCGGTACCTGGACTCACCCAGCAGGACGAAGATGCAGGCCAGGATGGCGATGAGGGCGCCCCTGCTCAGGCTGGCCGGCAGGCTGTAGGCCTCGGCGTTGCACGACATGACGTTGCCCTCGTGGTCGCAGCTGCACACCCGGATGGTCAGCGTGCTGGTGCTGCTCTGCACCGGCTGCTCCCCGTCCGAGATGGAGATGGGCAGGTAGAAGACGTTCTGGTCCTGCTGGGACCAGCCGCCCCGCCGGGTCAGGATCCACGCCGTGTTGTCTGGGAAGGGACGCAAAAATGAAGCGAGGTTGAGGAAAAGCCAGAATTCCCACACCGGGAGTTGAACCCGGCCGCCTGGGTGAAAACCAGGAATCCTAACCGCTAGACCATGTGGGATTACGGTGACGTGAGGATGGTCCGGCTCCGGCGAAGACGTCTACCTTGGTTGTCTCTCAGGGTGAAGTTGGGGTTGTTCGCCGCCTCCGGAGCCAAGCTGTAGTAGAAGCGTTGCCCCCCGAGCGGCTCGTCCGGATCCACCGCCGTCACCGTCTGGATCAGCTGATCCACACACAGCGGCGGTTAGCTTTAGCCGCTAAAAAAAAAAAAAAAAAAAAATTCGCCGGAGGAGATTTGGCGTTTCCGTTACCTGCCCGGCTTTGGCGTTCTCGCACACGTAAGCCTCCAGGTAGTGCGTCAGCAGGGGGGCGTTGTCGTTCACGTCCAGGACCCTCACGGCCACCGACACGCTGGCGATCTGCGTGGGGTTGTCTGCGCGAAAAAGAAACGCACAAGTACTGTGAGCGCTCGACGGACTCCCGACTGGCTCAGGTCGCGCCGCTATTAATCTTCCCCTCGTTTACGGCGAGCCTGCAGCACATTAGCCCCCGCCAGCCGCCATACTTAGAGCGCAGCTCTGTTATTCCCCATTACCAACCAGCCATTTGCATACCTTAACCAGCTGTGTAATAGGCAATAGAAACTCAATTAGCGGGCAGTTACCGCATTCTCAAGTTTCATCACATGATCGATCAATCAGCGGCGTTTGACTTTGGCGCCGGAGGTCGAAGCCCGAGCGCTCCGGTGCTAACGTGCGCGTTAAGAAGCGATCTGGTATCAAGCGGGCGGGAAACCGGCGGCGTGAAAAAAAAAAAAAAATCCATCTGCGTTCCAAGCCGGCCAATTAAAACGCGGATATTAAGCGAGCCGCCGTTACGGGCGACGGTTTGATGAAGGGCGGGAGGTGACGGGTTTCTCGCCGCGGCGGGTCGGCATAATAAAGTTAACGGCGGCTGGGTTCCATTTCGCCCGGTTCAACACCTGTGCGGCGAAGAGTCGACGTCAGACGTCCCGTCGACAACATTTTAATCGCTCGCCGTTTTACGGCGAGTTTAAACTTTACAGCGTGAAGTAATGCAAATTATTTTCTCGGGGAGGAAAAATAAAATAAAATATATAACCATGAAATCACAACTTTACTTTGCTTATTTACCGCGCTCGTCTCAATCTGTTTCTCCACGCCCGTGCTCTACCCACCCCCCCCCCGCTCGCCGTTCTCGGGGCGCCTCCGTCACGCCTCCGTCACGCCTCCGATCCGCCGCCGCCGCTGGAAGTTGTTTAATTCGTCATTAATTCAATTAGCGTCTCCTCTTAGGTGCGTCCGCCCAAACAAAGACGGACAAACAAAGCGCAGGGCGGGGGGGTGAAGGTGACTTTGAGCGCCGCCAGCTGTGCGCGCCGCGTTACACAACGCCGCAGGAGACACACACACACAAAAAAAAAACACACACACACCAAATCGGCCATCTGCACCAACCTCCTCCTGGTTTTCGTCCTCAAAGTCAAACTGGATATTTCATTTTTGCCAAAAATTTGCCCCAAAAGAAAAAAACTGCTTCACATAACGTACTCATCTCCATGGCGAGGACCGTGACGTTGTGCCAGCCGATCTCCTCGCGGTCCAGCATGCGCACCGTCATCAGCGCCCCGGAAGTGATGTCGATGTAGAAGTATTTGTCAGGATCGCTGGACCTGTCGATGGAATACCTGGCGAAAAAAAACACAAAAAAAAACAGCGGCGTTGAGGAAAAACGCGTCTTTCTGTTTGTTTCTGGAGCTTATAATCTGAGGGCGATGGCTCACACACACACACACACACACAGAGGGCTAACAGTGCGCTGTGTGTGTGTGTGCGCTCTGTGTGTGTGTGTGTGTGTGTGTGTGTGTGTGTGTGTGTGCGATAAGGCGACAGGCTGGCAGCTTCTGAGGCCACAATAAGAGGAAGAGGCCCCAGATAAGACTTAATCACAGGATCTGCCTCCTCTGCCAAACCGACGGCGGGGAGACGCAGACCTGCAGCGTCTTGGCTCATCTCGCCGGCCCATTTCCAAAAACACTCTTGTGAGAGCGGCGTGCGACAACAGACGCACACACACACACACACACACACACACACACACACGGAGAAGAGGAGGGGAGTGTAGAGCACATCCTCTTCCAGGCTGTGGAGCAGAGGCCTGTTTATGTAACCAGGTAGGTGACCTGCGTTCACCTGGAGCTGAGCCGATCTGCTCTCACCTGGAAGACGTACAGGTGTGTGTGTGTGTGTGTGTGTGTGTGTGTGTGTGTGTGTGTGTGTGTATCAGCAGGCAGCTCCTCAACAATCCCGCCGTGAAGCGACTAATCGACAAACACAACCGTTAATCTCCGTCACACCCGCAGATCAAGCGTTTAATAAGAGAAGCGTTGTCAAACTGATGATGCCGCAGCAGCTGTGTGCGTGTGCGGGCTGTGTAGCGTTTGCGTGCTGTGTGCGTGTTCGTGCCTGCGGGGTCTTCTGCCGTGTGTTTGTGTTGTGCGCCGCGTGCCGACAGGGAACGCAGTCGTGACTGGCACATCCACGCCTGGCGAGGATCTCCCTGAAGGATCTCTATTAATATCACTCCTCCACAGCTGTGAGCAGGGGGTTAGTGTGTGTGTGTGTGTGTGTGTGTGTGTGTGTGTGTGTCTGCGTGTGTGCGTTTGTTGTGAATCTGCCAGTCATGCTGCCGTTGGTAAGAGGAGACGTCGATGTAAAATGGAAATGAGGCCGACTGAAGGTCGCCTGCTGCTCTTTGTCGTTATCTGCCGCCTGATGTTGTTGTTGTTGTTGTTGTTGTTGTTGTTGTTGTTGTTGTTGTCGTCGCCCTCAGATTGCGTATCTGCGACTTTGCGCCACCACGCTGGCTTCCTCCACACCTCTTCCCCGCGGCGCCCGCCTGAACGCAGGTGTCGGCTCCGGGGATTTCACGATTACGGGGACCCGAGCTGCAGCCGCGGCGCCCCGGCTCGGCGCTCCCGCTCACTTCCTGCCTCTTCAGGAAGTCGTCGCCGGAGCATCAAAGAGCTCAGAGCGGCGCGTTTCCGACCGATTCCAAAACGGCGTGATGAGGTCATAGCCTGACCCGAGGATGCTCACGCGACGGCCGAACAATTCCCGACGTCACAAAACCCGTCGCCGCTCTAATCGAGGTTGGCGAAGGGACAGCTGCTTGAAAAAACAAAACATGGCCGCCGCCCCGCGCATGATTAACGAGCTAATTAAAGGCTTCATGTCCAATTAGTTTGTGAGAGGTGCAGTCTGGACGGTCGACCCGTCCCGCACCCTCAGCTTAACTGAGAGACGTCTTCAGGCGCGCCGTGATGCCGCCCTCTGCTGGTCACCGGGCAGCGTTACACCCTGCGTTCATATTTACTTCATTTATTTTGAGTTTTATAAGTTAAAAAATTCACCATTTTAAATAGAAATTAAATTTAATATGATGCAATAAATTTTTAAAAATAGAAATAATAAATTAAATAATAGTTCTACTCGGTGTGAGGCAGGACCGGTGTTGTTTCACAGGTTTATTTCCCCACCCCTCACCTCACGGTGTTGTTGGCGGCGTCGGGGTCCCTCGCCGACACCGTCTTCACCAGCGTCCCGATCTTGGCGTCCTCGGGCAGCTCGCCGTAGTAGGCCGGCAGGTCGAACAGCGGCGGCTCGTCCACGTCCTCCACGCTCACGTGCACGATGGTGACGTCCTTGAAGGGCCCGCGGTGGCGGAAGGCCGGGTCCAGGTGGGTGTTGGCGCCCTCCACCTTCAGAGTGTAGCTGGGCTTGTTCTCGAAGTTCAGCGGCTGGAGGGCGAAGGGCGAACGCGTACTTTTCATTTCAGTGCCGAATTTACCGAAAGAAATATAAATATATCATCTGTCAAATAACTTCCTGGGGTTGAGGTTCCTCCCCGGCTTTACCTTCTTCACCGTGATGATGCCGAAAAGGTTGGTGGGGTCGGTGCTGACGTCGAAGGTGTCCCTGCCGTCCCCGTCGATGATGCTGTACTTCATCTCGGCGTTGGCCCCGACGTCCCGGTCCTTCGCCCAGATGCGACCCACCACCGAGCCCGCCGGCGCCGCCTCCGGGACGCTCATCTGGTACAACCCTGAGGAGATAAAACGCACAGAGTGAGTGACGGTCCCGTCTGCTTCGCCCCCGCCGTCCTCTAGAGGGAGCCAAACGTCTTTTCATCGCCGCGCTCCTCTCCGCCTGAAATAAACGGCTTCATAAGCGCAACTGGGTTACGCTCGGTCCCGCGGGTCGGCTTGAATTTCATCTACTGTTTAACCTCGGAGAAGAGGTGACAGCTGCCCAATTTGCGGCGCTCCCCGCAGTCCGGTGCGGAAAACGCCTGCACGTTTGCGCTTGACAGAGGGGAATCCCTGAAGCTCTTCATAACAAATCAAAGTTCCAGCAAAGCGCTGGAGCTAATTGGCGAGGGACCGGCGTTGGGACGGCGGCGGCTGTTTTTCTTTGTCTGGGAGCGAAGCCGCCCGTCGACCGGGCCGAGAGGACCGCCAGACAGCCCCCGTGACCTCGGGAGGGACGGTAATGAGGGGAGCAGGAATGGGGATAATCAAAGAGACAGCATGGGGCGACCGGTGGAGGAGGAGGAGGAGGAGGAGGAGGAGCCCCGGGGGGTAAACGACCGGGGACTGGTGGCCAGAAGGGGACAGAGGGACAAGGGCAGAGAGGCCGACAGCCGGGATGCTGCAGAGAAATGAGGTGGATAGATGGGAGGACGTGTGTGTGTGTGTGTGTGTAATGGATTCAAACCTCAACACACACGCGCTGCAGTCCCAGCAAATACAATTTCTAAATCATATTCTATTATTATTGATAACTGATGTTGTCTGCTGTTTCTTATTGATCCTTCTGGTCATGAATCAGAAACTGAATCTCCGGACGCTGATGCGCAGCCGATCAATAATGCGAAATCGATAAGGGAAGCGGCGCTCACTCTGATCGAACACGGGCGCGTTGTCGTTGACGTCGCTCAGCGTGATGTTGACGGTGGTGGTGCCGGCCAGGCCGCCCAGCTGGCCGCCCATGTCCTTGGCCTGGATCACCACCGTGTAGTTTTCTCTGGTCTCCCGGTCCATGTCGGCCAGGGACACGCGGACCACGCCTGGGGAGGGACAAAAAAAAAAATAATGGCGGGGGGGGGAGGAGGAGGAGACGGGGGAGGTGAATGAAAGGTCAGCGTCACAGATTAGGGTCATGTGTCCGAGCGATGTGGAGCTCATACGCAGATTGAGGGAGGTTCTCTCTCCCCTCTGGCAGTTATAGCGTCCAACCGCCGCGGCGCCGTTTCCCTTCACGTGCGCTCCCTGATCAAGTCCGTGCCGCAGCGCGCATGATAAAGACTTCAGATAGCGGCGTGACGAGCGGCGCCGTGACAGCGGCGTGGCGGGATAAAAGGAAAAGGATCAATACCGGTGGCGACGCGTCGCCTGCATCCAAAATAAGCCAAACTTTGAGTGAAAGTGAAAGTGACACTGAAGTAAAGAGGAGGGGGGTGCAGGTTCTGGAGGTAAGAAGTTAGCTTCCTCGTGATTGGACGGGATTCAGACGCCATTTTTTTTTTTTTTACTGTCTGATTCTAACGTTGTCTGGATCCCGTCACTTATCAAACCGCGTATTGTTAATCTTTATTCCCATCGTACCGTCCGACCGAGGTCAGCTGACGTGTTTGTGTTTTTGTGTGTGTGTGTGTGTAAAGTTCTGCATCGTGTCAGGCTTTCGCTGCTGCGCTCGCGGCCTGATTGACAGCTGTAGAGTTTTCGGTGATGGATGAACCTACAGCGGCGCGGCGGCGGCCTGACTGGCAGGTTGAGAGGTTTTGGCAGCTTTTGGCAGGCGAGGCAGCAAACGGCGGCCGGCGGCCCTTCTAGGAAACGGATTTTCAGACGCTCGGGCGGCGGCGGCAGCTGTCGGCTTCTCTCAGCTTCCATCGTTTGTTCTGTTTCCTCTGTATCAATAAAGGTTTCGCTCATTCAGTGAACATTCGGAGGAACGTATTTGTGAATGCACAGAGCGAGACGAGACCGACTCTTTTGTCTGCACGCTGCGGATGCGGGAGGCTATTAGCTTAGCTTAGCATAGAGACTGGAAGCCGGGGGAAACTGTTAGCCTTCTCTTTGGGTTTGAGTTTTAAAGGCCGGTCTTTACAGTAAGCTTGAATTGCTGCACAGGCATGGGGGGGTATTGATTCCTGAAAATGTCAAAGTATTCATTTAATGAGAACGTACAGTAACTTTGACACAAATAAATGCAGGACATGAGCGGAGGCCAGCGGCGCCTGATTAAAAGCGCAGTCACGTTCCTTTAATGACAAACAGTGACTGATGTTCACGACGTGAAGCTTTGAACCCGTGAACTTTTCCGAACCGCTGGAGAAACTTTTATCCCGTCCTGTGTGTGTGTGTGTGTTTGTGTGCCGGGAGTTGCAACAAAAGAGCGCGGTGGTTTTCCCAGACAAGTGCGTTTGGTCGTCTCGTAGCAACAAGAGGAGCCACGCTGAGCTTCCCACACTCAGAGCTGATTGGTGCACACGGGGGATTCGCGTGCGGACCGCGGCGAGACGCAGTGGCGGAGGCGAGGCGGCCGTCGGGCCGAGCGTACGCGTCGTACCGGTCTTGGCGTCCACGGAGAAGTACGGCTGCCCCTCCAGGATGCTGTAGACCACGCGGGCGCTGTTGCCGTACGTGGGGTCGTCGGCGTCCGTGGCGGTCAGCTGGATCACCGACGTGCCTGCGGTGGGAACAGGAGGCAAAGGTGAAGCCTGATAATCTAGGAACCAGAAACACCTGACTCCTCCCACTCACCTATTTTGGACATTTCGGGGACGGTGGCCCGGTACGGCCCGTCGAGGAACCTGGGCTCGTTGTCGTTGATGTCCTGGATCTTGACGATGAACTCGGACTCGGGCTCCAGGGGCCTGTCCGTCAGGCGGTTGCGGGCCTGGGCGCGGAGCACGTACTGGGCCTTCACCTCCCGGTCCAGCCTCTGGATGGCGTGGATGTCCCCCGTGCCGTCGTCGATGGTGAAGGTGGTGCCGGCGCCCTCGCCCGTCAGGATGTACTTGATGGAGCCGTCGCCTTTGTCCATGTCCGAGTGCAGCTGTCGGGACGTTTTACGAGACGGTCACAAACGGACTGAATCTAACAGACTCCGCGGCATCGGGGCAGCGGCGTGTTTTTTCAGGACGCCCAATCGGGTCACAGACAACAAAGACGCGCAGAGGACGCCCCGGGACCGAACGGCGGAAAGTTCTTGTCTGTCCGAGTCATCTCGGTCCAGCTGAGCGCGTGTCTCGCTTGAGCGAAAAGCACACAGGCGCCACAGAAAAGAGAATTAGCATAAATGGAGCTTCGCTACAGGCCTGGTGGAGGGTTTGACGCCATCGTTATTTATTTTTTTTTTTTAATTTTATAGATTAAACAGTGAATTAAAAAAATCTGACAGTGAATGAGCAGATTAAAGAGTTGTGGCAACACTGGAGAGATTTAAAACGATTTGATGTCGAATGTCAACTTCAGGTCCGTCGGTTTACTTGCAACCTGCGGCGGTGTGTGTGTGTGTGTGTGTGTGTGTGTGTGTGAACTCCAGACCTCCAGGGGTGGTGTGTGTACATGAGCGTACTGCGGCGGTAAGTAGTCTAATCACAGCCTCGCGGCGCGTTTGTTGCCACGGGGCCCCCGCGGCGCAATCAGAACTCTTTTGTGGGCCCGTGAGTGCAAACGCCAGCGTGTTGATGTGCAATCACTCCTCGCTTTGTGCTTAGAGCCGCGTGATGAGCCGCTCGCCGCCGCCGCCGCCGCCGTATTAAAAGCCCCCGTCGATGTCGTTTTATCGTGTAATCAACAGGCGGCGGCGAGCGAAAAAAAACGCACACTTCAAAGCTTCGGCCTATATGTCATCCGTCGACCCGCTGAAACGCCGCAGCCCCCGCCGCTCGTTGTTATTCCCGGTGATAGTTCGCGACGCTCGTCGTTTCCCCCCGGCGCCGCGGACGCCGCCGCTCTTTCCTATCCGTGCGGACGGCGCACCCACCTGCCCCCCCCCCGGCTCGGCCCAGAATAGATTTTTTAATCAACACCCCATTGTGGGCCTCGGCCCCGCGTCTCGCGGTGATATATCTGGGGCCGCCGCCTCCTCCTCCTCCTCCTCCTCCTCCCGCCCCAGCCCGTGAAAAGGAGGGAGTTTGACACTCGGGCTATCAATTACCTGCTCCATCTCAGCCTCGGCCTAAAGCCCAAATACTCCGACATCCCAGCGGCGCTGAATACTAAGTTCCCTGAGGTAGCCCAGGGTAAAAAAAAAAAAACCCCGAGGAGGAGGAGGAGGAGGAGGAGGAGGCCGACATTACATCTTTCTCCTGCTTTGTCATACTCCACAATGCCTTTCTGCCTTGAGTGGCTCTCTGGGTCATAGCCCAGCCTGTCACGCTCATTTCATTCAGCTCGCAAGAAATTAAGAGGGGGGGGACGAGAAGAAAATGGCTAAATGTGTGTGTGTGTGTGTGTGTGTGTGTGTGTGTGTGTGTGTGTTGGGGGGGGCAGGTGAGATGGAAGTGAAAACCTCACGCTGCAGCGACTGTGAGGAATTTTTCACACCACATAAGCAGAAGCTTTTTCTCGGCGGCGGTTTCCTCTCAGGACTTGTTACTCCTCCGCCCGCTCCGACCACGTGACTTCTCTTTCGGATTTTTTTTCCTCGGGTATTCCCGCGGCGGCGGCGGAATTATTCCAGAGCGCTAATTAGGCAGGTTTTTTGCAACGCTCCCGGAGGGACGTTTCACAGGATGAGGATGAGCGCAGGGCGCCGCGGCGTTTTTAAAGAGCGAGACGGCGAGGAGGCGAATTCAATCAGGAGGAGTTTTTTGTTTTCTGTCGGGATCATGTTTTTTTTTCTTTAGGAAAATTTGGGAAAAGGAGCGGAGAAGATCCGACCAGTCTGTTATAATTCGATGATGATGAGCGAGCGGCGCTTTCTCTCCGCTCCCACTTTAACGGCTTCACGTGGACTCTTTCACTTTTTTTCTCGCCGTCATTAGAACTATCGATCGAATGTTCAGTTCACTTTAGCGACCGAGCGATCAAAGCGTCTCCTTTTGTCAGCGTGGGCTGCACGGGGCCGACCGAGCGAATCCTCGGTTCGAGTCAATTAACTCCATCACGGCTGCCGGGCTCCGGCTCGATGCGGGCCGACGGGCGGGGCGTCCCGGTATGGATGCACGGATTAAATTGGGTTCAGGTACTTTTTTTTTTTTTCCTGCCCACCCATGATCCTCTCTTCTGCATTCATGTGCTCAGCTCCGGCCGGGCGGCGCCTGACCTGCAGGCCGACCCCACACACACACACACACACACACACACACACACACACACTCCTCCACCCTGTAGTTTGCACAGTTTGAAAGGTGGAGTCTCTGCAGCGGCTGCAGCCCAGGCGGCTCGCGCGTCATCAGGTGCAGCAGGTGGAGAAGGTCACACGGAAAGGTCGCTCGCCTGCCGGGTCAGAAAACTGCACGCTCTGCATGTTTTCAGGTGTGTGTGTGTGTGTGTGTGTGTGTGTGTGTGTGTGTGCGGTCAGCACTGACCTTTCCGATGTAAAGCGGCTCCAGGCCGGTGTACTCCTCCAGGACGAAGAACTGGTTCCACACCCAGCCTCGCTTCACCCTCTGCAGGGGGCCTCCGGCGCGGGCCCCCTCCTCCGCCAGCTTTCCCAGAAGGCCGTGGGGCAGGAGGGTCAAAATGCACAGGGCGGCGGGGAGCAGGGCCGGGGGATGCAGTCGGTTCTGCATCGCGAAAGAGCGGTTTTCTCGTCTGTCTCGGCGGGCGCGCTCGTTTTCCGGTTCCCTTCTTTCCTGGAAGAGGCGAAAAAAAAAAAAAAGAAATGGACGGATGAGTCTCTGTCCTGTTGGACACTCCCGAGCTTTTTTTGCTGTGAGCTGAGTCACACTCTGCTGGAGACCCGCCGATGACACATCCTCGACTACTGAGTCTTTGCGTGTCTGTGTGTGTGTTTGTGTGTGTCGAGGAGGTCGAGGAAGCGAGACGCGTGTTTCCCGCTTACGAAAGCGGGAAACACGCGTCTCGTCACTCGGACGACTTCCTGCCAGAGGTTTTCGCCTCAGGTGATCTCAGCACCTGAGAGTTTACACACACAACCTGCGACGGCGGCTGAAAAACAAACGCTCGAGCTCGGTTTCCCGCGGCGACGCACATCACGCCCCCCACCCCTCCGCTCCACTCCTCTTCTCCTCCTCCTCCTCCTCCTCCTCCTTTTCTGATACAGCCATCACAGGAATCTTTAAGATCAGCGAGGTCGAGCCTGCGAGTTTCTTGCAGGAGATGCTTTTTAAGGTTGAGCATCGATTCGCGCCGATCGATGCCGCTTCACATGCGGCGTGGCGGCGCCGCCGCCGCCTCCCTCCATCTGCATCTTGTTTTTATGTATCAGGAGGATGGGCCGCATTTGCTCTGCTCTTTTCCTGCATTAATGAGCTTAGGAGAGGAGGGAGGGGTGGGGGGGGGGCGTGCAGATTTATGGTCAAAAGGCAGGGGGATGGTCAAAAGGCTGGGGGGTTGGAAAGTTTGAGGCTGGTGTAAAAAAAAAAAAAAAAGGAGCGACTGTTTGACTCCATTATGTTTTGTAAGAAGGAGCTCATTGTGCTGCTGCAGACTCTCTCAACCACCAAACTCACTTCATCATTGTTGAAGAGCCACAAAAGGCGGCGGAGGGTCGGGGGGCGTGGCCGGGCCTGTCAGCAGCAGGAGGGTGTGTGTGTGTGTGTGTGTGTGTGTGTGTGTGTGTGTGTGTGTATGTGTGTGTCTGCAGGGGATGCTCTGCAGGAGCGGCTGACACTTGACCTCGCTGCTCCGCTCCTTTCTGTCCATTATGAAGTAAAAATTAGCTGCCTCTCCTCGTCCTCCTCCTCCTCCTCCTCCCCCCCCCCCCCCAAGGTCACAGCTCGCACCCGGGCATTTTGCTCCATTTTGTCGTGCCTAATGAGGTGACATGCTACGTGATTGTGCTGGCAAAACATTTCACACGCCTTTTCTTCTGCTAATCTCGCCGCTTGTTTAAAGCAGCTGGCGTTTGCCTCAACAGGCCGGACGTGAGGAGGGACGAGGAGGGACGAGGAGGGACGAGGAGGGATGAGGAGGAGAGGTGGAGAGGTGGAGAGAGGAGCAATCATATGAAAAAGCTTTGGGAGACTTAAGGCGAAGGAGGTATTTTCCCACCGCGCTGAAAAACATTCCTCCCCGCCGACAAAATCCGCTTTTGTGTTCGCCGCGAAAACAACAATTCGGAGTTGTTATCTGGGAGAAGAAATGAAAGAACATCTGGGGCGTTTTTTGGGTTTTTTAACGTTTGTTTTCTGGAAAGCCAGGGAGGGAATGAGGGGAAGGGGGGGGGAAATTGAGCGACGGCGGTCGAGAAGGCGGGGAGCAGCTGGCGCGACAAAACGAGCGCCCATATTGTTATATCACGTTACCGCACGTCCACCTGCTGCTCCATTAAAGTGCCGTGTGACAACAGACCGCGTCAAACTGCTCCCGCATGTTTCCGGCTGTAAACTGCTGCAGCACCGCGGCCCGGTCCCAGCGCCGCCGGCAGAATCGGCGCCGAAGCCCAGCTCCAACAAACTGTACTTTTAAAAGTTGTTTTTTTTTTCCCGATCCGATAAACGATCAATCCTTTATTTTTCAAGCAGAAATGCCAAACGTCGCCGCGTCTTATCTGCTTAAATTTCACGGTTGGCTGCTTGTGCGATCGCAAACTTCCTATCGCTGGGTTTTTCGCACCGTCGGTCAGATAAAACAAACGCGTCGCCCCCCGGGAATTTTTGAAACAGTTTTTCGGAGCGTTTCGAAAAACGATCGGTCGGCTAATGGCGAGGTTCCCGGGGGCGGGCTCGGTGTGTGGCGCGGGTCGGCCCGGGTTAAGCGCGACGTGGAGCGTTATTAAGTGTTGATTTCACAGTGCGGCTCTGAATGGAGGCCGCCCAGGCTGCGGAGAAAGACCCTTAAGAACTGGGTGGAGCCGTGGAAAAGCGTCGGACCCGGACGTCACGGCCAATTTGTTAACCACAATTGATTCTGCACGCTGGGAAGCGAGGCCGCGCTCGTATCTGCGACCCCTGCGCCAATGCACTTTTATTTATTATATATATATATATATATATATATTTTAGTGGATGCAGACGCTCCGGCATGAGGAGCCGTCTTACAGTAAAGCTGCTGAATCTAATTTCGAGTGCTGAGCGGGTGACGAGCTGAATTCCTCAACAGAGTTTCCCTTCTTCCCTTCATTCCTCAGTGCTAATGTTTATTTACTTATTTACACATAATTAAATTCTGCAGCGCTGACTTTTAATAAACGGGCCGTCCCTGCAGCACAGCCTCTGGTGTGTTTTGCACACGTGTGTGTGTGTGTGTGTGTGTGTGTGTGTGTGTGTGTGTGAGGCGTCCTGCACCATCGCCGCCTGCAGCAAGGACCCGCTTCCCTGGGCCGGCTCACGGGGGGAGACGGCCGCCTTCAAAGCCCGAGTCGACGCTCAGGGAGGTGTGCGCTCTGGCCCAGCTCTCTCAAGATCACACACTTGTTTGTGCGTGGGGATGAGCCCTGTGTGTGTGTGTGTGTGTGTGTGTGTGTGTGTGTGTGTGTACCCTCTATTCGTCCTCCTTCCTCCAACCCCTCCGGACGGAGGCGCCGGCATGGGGCAGGCTTTGAACCTGCCTCTGCCGCGCTCTCTAATTGTGGGGAGGGGATGGTGGCCACCCCAGGCCTCGGCCGGCGCTGACGGCCGACTCCCTCCCTCCCTACACCCCCACCCCCACCCCCACCCGTGGCTGATTTACCACAAGGTGCTTTTAATTACTCGTCTCTGCCTCCGCTCTCTTCATGCACCGTTGTGAAGTTTCTGTTCCCCCCGCGGCGCCGCTGCCGTTTCATGTTCTTCCTCGTTTCATCCCGCCGCCGTCCCACCTTCAACCTGCCTCGCGTACGTCTGAACTCTGCACCCGAGTCCTTAACCCCCCCACCCCCCCCCACCCAACGTTTTGGACGCACATTTAGCTGGTCCCTCGCTCATAAAAGCAGCCTTGTCATTTACGGAGAAATGAAATCACACAAACTGGCATTCATCCCAGGCACTGGTGCGTGGAAGTGATGTCACGTGGGGCCGCTCACCTTTCACGGGATCCCCGTGACAAGCGTTAATGGCGAGGGCGCGCACGCCAATCTCCGGCGTCCCATTCGTCAGCTGGGCGACACTCGCTTAATGGGCTTAATGGAGAAAAGAAAGAAAAAAAACAGACTGTGTCCTCTCATCTGGAGAGGCCGAGCAGGTCTGAACGCCAAACGCAAGCAGATTCCTCTCCGTCTGAAGCGGCGACAGAGCGGACGTGCCGAGAATCTTTTCAGCTCGTGTTGCGCGAAAGTTTTTTTTTTTTTTTTTGTGCCACCAAACTCCCGCCGCCCCCCCCAGCTGAGGACGGGCCTCTCTGAATATTCGCCGTGACCTACTTCTGACAGCCAGACGCACCGTATATTTGCTGCGTGTCAATTAATGCAGACGTGCAATCGATCAGGTGCAGCAGTGATGTGGTGCCCCCCCGCCCCCCGCCCCAACACACACACACACACACACACACACACACACACACACACACCTCTCCACACACTGCACCTCAGCTGACAAATCCCCAGTCGCCCTAAAATCAGCCTGGCATCCTCAAAGTATTACTGGCATGTCTCACTGTTTCCAGATATGAGCGGTGAGAGTCAGGTTGTGTTTTTGGAAGAAATTGCACACCTTACCTTAAATCCTTTTCAACTTCCCTCCTCTCTCGGTCCTTCTTCTGTGGAAAACTAAAAAAAAAACTCTTTTTTTTCTTCCTTCTTCTGCCTTTGTTCTTCACTTCCCTGCACGCTCGCTAAATGTAAAAGTTGTGAGAGCTGCTGCCTGCAGTGCATCAGCCTGCTTAAAGTCACCTTGAGTCCGCGCTCCGTCCCCTCTGTAAAGTTTCCATCTATATAAATAATATATATATATATATATATATATATATAAATATATGTCTCCTGGTGCTGCCTCTGCTCTGCTGCCTCTCAGAGCTGTCTGCACACTCTCATCCCCTGGTGTGGTGCCTATTTGGGGACCCAATCAGACTAAAGGACCAATTGTCCCTCTCTTTACAATCAGAGGGGGGACAGCCCCCCCCCCCACCTCCCCCACCCCCCCCCCCCCTGCCCCCCCGCCCCCCCGACCGCCCCTGCTCCTCTGTAATCCAGCAATCTACAGCCTCTCGGTCATGGGAAGGAGCAGTGGACTGAGCGAAAAAGGAAGAGGGGAGGAAGGAAGGTGGGAGTCACGGGTGGTGGTGGTGGGGTGGGCGGGGGTGGATGGGTGGATGGACAGAAGCGTTGGGGGTGAAACAGAGGAAGACGCGAGGTGGTCGGCGGCGAGCATGCGGAGGAGAAATGCTCCACCGCAGAAGCAAGTCATTTCATCTCCGACGTGAATAAAGTGACCTGCACAGTCGGCGGGTGGAGGTGGAGGAGGTGGAGGAGGTGGGGGTCCTTGGACCAGCGAAGTAGAAAACGCAAAAGATGAGTGGAGCGGAGGGGGGGGGGGGAAATTCACCTTCCGTCTCCTAATGCATTTTAATGAGCGCGGTGTCGTACACGGCCGGATCCGTGCAGGGATTTATTTATGTGCACGGAAGATGAAGCTTTAAACTGCGTTATATTCCGACGCTCGCCCCGTCACAGTCAAAGCAATTAGTTCTTCCAAAAAAGATCCTGAAAAATTAGGTGCGTGCCAACAACGCACAAAAAAAAAAGGCGAAAGATTAGTCGTGGTCACGGAGATCCGATCCCCGTTTAGCGACGAGCGGGAAAAAGAGCGGCGTTTCATTTAAGCAATCAGGGAGTTAATGCGGCAAAAAGAGGTTTTCAGAGTTGAGTCCTCAGGAGTTGGAGGGAGCGGGAAAATGAAATCATATTGGAGACGTACTCAACCATGTTTAAACAGAAATGAGAATATATTACACAGGAAACAAGGCGGCTGCTCGGCCTCCTGTTTCCATGTTTTCTCATTACAACGTCTGAGCCGTTTCCGTATTATATTTAAAATCCGTCGCTCTGGAAAACACCCGCGGACGTAAGCTAGCGAAGTTTTGAATCTCTCCCGCTGGGACGACTTTGCTCTCCCCCACTCGACGGCCCTTTGACTCTCCTTAATCTTCCTGACAGAGTAATTTGGTGTGTTGTACGGCTCTAAAAATACAGATGAAGGCTGTTGTCACCCGCCGAGCCAGATGGTCAAAAGGTTGTACTTCTCTATCGGTTCAATATGTTTCTTCTTTCTGCCTCTCCGTCCCTTTCAATATGTCTTCTTTCTCATTTGGCAGGTCATTCTTCTTCGCCGCCGCCCCCCCCCCAATCCCTCGCCGCCGTCTTTGTCTCTTTGAAGACCTGACTGGTTAGCGCCCCGGCCAATCTGTCAGCGAATGCTTGACTGGACTCCCAGGAATAAAGTCAGGGCGGGTGGTGGTGGTGGTGGTTGCTCCTTCTTTGTCGGGGGCCACAGAGAGGGTGGCATTCAGGCCCATTGAGCACCACCTTCCATCACTGTGGCAGAGCGGAGGATAATAATTGGCAGAACAAATTGAAGCTATAGGGTTTACGGAGGGGCGTCTGGTTCTTAAAGTCCGTTACGGTGCTAGACGTCCGGAAAACAAGTCCCAGCGGATCCGTCCACAAAGGCCCCAAACCCGCCGTAGAAATAGATTGGATACAGTCGTGTTCTGCGCGTCGCCGGACTTTGGTTTTTCCACGGCGCCTTTCGCGGATCAGATGGAGCACGCCTACTCCGAGGGGTTCAGGTTCACAAAGGGCTCGCGACCGGATCTGCCGTTAACGCGGGCGTCTTTTGTTGGCCAGGCAGATTTCACGGCTGTTACAGGAGCGTATCCTCTCTGGACAAGTAGCTTCTCAATTAGCGCTCCATTAAGCAGCTTTACATCATCCTCTTGTTAGCCGTTTTTTTTTTTTTTTTTTTTTTTTCCCCGCTCTGGTGTAATTCTCAGTCGGCACATACGCTCTGTAACAGTCAGGTGTTCAGAGATGTTTATAAAATATCACAAAGTCAAAGTTTTTATTTTCATAGAACCTCAGAAAATATTGGAAATGCCTCTGGAAACATCTTGTTCTAAATCTAAAACAACAACTTATGAAAAACTGCTGCCCATTATCGATTTCCTGTCCTCATCCACGGCATTACATGTGTTTCATCCCTTTTTATACCGCGTTAGCTTCCCTCGCTATTTCACGTCTGTGCGGCACATTCCTTCATTTTTGTCCGTGAAGCCCAATGAAAGAAGCGCTAAGCTGACGCTGAATCTGCGCGACTTGGTAACAGCGTCGCCGACTAAGCAGATACGGGTTTCAAACGCCTGAGACCGGGGAACGCCGAGCGTCCTCCGCTGAATAAACACTTCCGACCCGCTCTGTCAAGACGGGGAGTTAAATAAGCTTCTTAATAGCTCGCTGCAACCGATAGGCAATTAAAAATGATGACAACAGTTTACGTGCTCCGGCCCAGGAAGGTATTACCTTCCTTTTGCTGTCGACTCTTCACCGCGCGAAAGATGGAGCAACCTAAACAAAACTCCACGCCGGTCTCATTCAATGGATCACTTCGCCACCGCAGCCACCGCTGGGGGAAAAAGCATGAAAGAGGGTTAGGTTTCAGAAGAACGAGATGAGAGAGAGAGAGAGAGAGAGAGAGCCAGAGCGAAGCAGCAAAGCCTCCATGTCATCTAAGATAAGACGTGCAGCTCGCTTCCCCTTCTGCCCGAGATTAAAAATGGCACGGAGCAGAACAAGCCCGAGTACAAAGAGCTCTTCTGTGTCTTTGGGGCTGCGCAGTCAAGCCTTTTCATGTCGGCTTCTGGCTACAGGTCGAAAAACAAAGGGAAATTATAGACCAGGAAGTGGCTGCGTGTGTTTGTCGGCGGCGGGAGGGTTTGTGTACGAGTGAAGCGCTAACCTTTACATTAATTGGTGGAAAAAGACAGGAGAAAAAAAAAAAAAAAGATGTTTGGCCTTAATTGTAAGACATCAGAATTGGCACCGGGGTCGACGGAGTGAACCGTGACATTAACTGCCTGCCTGGCATCGCCCGGCTCCCTGCGTCGCGGCCCCTTGTCTCAGACAAGCTGTGTCTTTCAAGATCCGTTTTTTTTTTTTTCCCGGTGACCTTTTCGCCGTCCCCCCCCTCGCGTTACCTCGGCAGGGTATTGACTTCCGCGCTCCTCCTCCGTTAAACTTCTGCCATCCGCGCGCGGCCTCGACAAGAGGCGGCGTTCAGTTTCCCGGGGGATAAAAGGCTCCCCCGGGCCGTTTGATGCGGATTCTGGCGGCGACTCGTTCCTTGATGAGCTGACAGGAGCCGAGGAGACGCGGGGCCTCGGAGCAGCGGGACCGCAAACCTCAGGAACAGCGCGCCTCGCTCTGATATTTACCCCTCCCTGTCCTGTCATCCCCCATAACCCTGACTCGCCGCGCCGTCCCTGCATGCGACCCCGTCTCTGCCGCTCAAGCCCACATGAAAGACGACAGGAACTTTTGAAGTAGAAATGCAAGAAACAAACAGCAAATGCACGCGGAAACACGAGACGCCTTGAATTATGAATGCTCTCTGTCTGCGACGTTATTCCCGCTAAATTATTCACGTGCAGCCAACAAAAATGAGCGTGGAAAGAAGAAAGGGGGAAACATGTTTCACCAAATGAAAAACAACATCCCGCTCCGGAGTATTTTAACTCACTCAGTGGCGGCATTTGGGGGAAGTTTTTTTTTTTTGGGAAACTTGAGCATAAAAGCATTTTTTTTCTCTCTCTCTCTCTCTCCACCTAATTAAGTGAAACTAAACTAAAATGCATTCAAAAGGAGCTCATGCCCCGGTAGCAAGTGCACGCGTCTCATATCAGCAGGTCTGACTGAGACTATCTCCCTGCCCCCACCTCCCGGAGTCAATAGAATAACAATTAGGGGGAGTGTGTGTGCGCTCCATTACACGTTTGGTATGCGGGGGGTGTATGCACAGGCAGCCACGTCTAACCAGAAACAAACACACACACACACACACACACACACACACAGGATAAATGTCTCCTTTGATGGTTCCTGTGTGTTTGTAGTTCCACACTGATCCAGTGATCAGAGGGAGAAATAGTTCAGCGGGGGTTTAAACAACACCGCGCGCCACTCTCCCTCCACCTCAGAACAAACCTGCCTTATCACAGTGGAAATAAAAAAAAGCGGAGGTTCCTTTATGAAAAGGGGAACGTGGGTGAAAAGTTTCCAGCTACATAAACACAACAAATCTGAACAGAGGGAAGGAACGGCGGCTAAAGTGGGAGGAGAGAACGCTTTTCTACTTCCATTATAATCATCTCCCGAGAACTTTTTTTTTTTCCCGCGCTGCAGATTTAGCCGTCGTCCAATCTTCGCCCAGCTACTCGTTAACTGCTGGTGCGTGAAAAAAAAAAAAAATCAATTAGGATAGTTATGAAGTCCTCCCTCCACCTGAAGTCTTAACTCCCCGAGTCTTTAACGACGCACTCGGTCAAACTGTGCCGGGGGAAAAAAAATGGATGTATTCTCTGTCACCTGGCAACTAAAAGCTTCAGAGGACCCGTTCACCTCAGAAGGTCCCAGAGCCACAGAACCTTTGCTTTGACACTCGCTTTATTCTCGTAAACACACAATCTGAGGTGGGGGGGAGGTTAAAGGATGTTGGACTGTGGATGATGAACCCTTTTTCCAAGGAGCGAGACTTTTGTGCACGTACTGTGATCATTTTCTGAAGTTTTATCGGGTGCAGCTGCAGATGAAAGGTGCATTTTTATTTTGTGCGTGTCTTTGTCGGCCAGGAAGCGTCCCCGTGCGTCCTCAGGTGAGCGCACGCCGCGATGAAAGTAGAGGGACGTAAGAGAGAGTAAATAACAGTTACATCCAACACGATTCGTCCTCTGGGGAGCACGAACGTCGGATCCAAATGTTCCGTGCAAACCTTGGGGAGTTTGAATATCGGGACCTGGATCTGGGAGTTTGGAGACGGAGTCTTACGCAGAAATTAGATCTAAATTCAGATTTTACAGGGTCACTCGCACTCAGTGCATTTTAATTTCAATGTTTTTTTGGGGGGTTATTTATGTAAGAGAGTCATATTTGCATATTTCACCCAACTCTTTTGAAAGTTAGAGCGGCGAAACTTTAAATCGCATTTCTTGCTCACATTACGCCCATAAGAAGGAATTTTAAAAGGATTCGGTACAGCCACAGTTTGTTTTCACTCCAAGTTTGTTGACAATATCACGTTTATTGATCTGTGAACTCCATTTGTATCTTATCAAATCAGCAGCTTGCTGCGTTGTTACACCATTATTGGCGAGAGACGCGGCACGAGAAAATGAAAGAGAGAAAAGAAGGGGCGGGATGAAACAATGGCTTTTTTTTGTGGCTGCTCGATTCAGAGTAAAACCTGGCACCTGTTTTTCAAGCTGATTCAATAATGTTCCCTTAACGCCGTGTGCTGGGGGTGCAACCCGGGGGTTGGTGACAGACTGATGGGAAATCATCTTCCCGCGACTGCTCTAATGACTCTACATTCTGGGCCGCTGAGAAACGTCGGCGTCAGTTCTTTCTGAAAGAGAAGTAATTTGTGCGCTGGATTGACAGCCACATGGAGCAAACGGAGGATTTTAATACCTCATTTACACAGCTGACAAAAACTGTCCCGAGAAACGCGGAAACATTTTCGGTTACCGGCGGAACCAAGAGGAAAACAGGCCGGCGCTTCTCGAAGTCAGAAATTAATTGCCGTCAACGCTTCTGCTGCTGCTGCTGCTGCTAAGAATGAGCCTTTGAAGATGTGACACGTCTGGGAGTGATCTGGACATTATGTGTGTGTGGGGGAAAAAAAACTTAAACCAGAATTAATTCCCAATGCACAAAATAGGACTATGTGACACCTCCCCATTCACCCAAACGACATCCGCATATTTAGTAGAGATGCTGTAGCCTGGAAGTCAGAATGACGTGAGATATGAGGAGCAGAATGTCAGTTTAATGTCAGAGTATTTAAAGTTCGTGGGCTGGAAAAAGTGACTTGGTAACTTATAGCACACGATCTCCTTTTCCTATTTCTCTGTCAGTAAATTTCATTATGAAGGAATAAAACTTTTGTTGCACAGATGAAAGAAACGGCACGGGCCGCAGACTCAAGTTTCAGTTTTACAGTTTTTTTTTCTCCTTAAAAAGCAACTTATGCTGTAAATGAAGTTTGAATGGATAAATACAGTGCGGTGAAACAATGACTTTCAGTCAGGCATTCGTCATTCATCACGTCCAGTGCACCAACAAAAACATGAAAAATAGAATATGGACAAAAATCCCATGTTGTTCAATTAAATCTTTGCTCAGGACAGTATGAACTGATAGAGCATGAAACTGCTCACATGGGCATTTGTTATGTGTCAGACATATATTACATTTATTTAATGAGCGTTATGTGAAGGACAATGGATTTATGAGCGGAGTAAAATATTGCAAATCCATCAAAATTTTAAAAGCGGTTGAACGTGTGGCACTAATGTTGGTGGATAATGGTGAGGAAATGAAGCCTCACCATGAATCCCAGATGTCTATATATCAAATATTGGGACCGCAGACAGAGACTCTGTGAAGGCAAAAGAAGATGAAGTTACTTTTAAAGCCTAATGGGAAAAGAAACCTTCAAGTTATCTGATTCAAACCAGAGTCTTTGTAAGTTACCTCAGCGCTGTGGTTCTTTGGCACGGCCCGGTGAGGTTTACTTAATCAATGATCTTATTTTCACCTCAGGAGCAACTCCGTCTCCGAGAAACATTTGCAGCCAAGAACTCCAGCCCCGCTCACAGGTTCGGTTCCCTCCGCAGCCGGCGTATGTCCATCAACAGCCACGTGCTCTCGTCCTTGAGCGAGACTTCAAATCCCAGCCTGCTCAGTCATGCAGTATAAATCAGCGTGAGCTCTGAAGGATTTGATTATCTCCGTCGCTAATATCATGAAGCGTAAAAACAAAAAGAACAACACCAAAAGGCTGAGTGCTGTTTTCTCTCTGAGTGGGGCGATGGGGGTTTTAGCCGAGCGAAATGCGAGAACAGCTGAACCTCAGCTCGCTGACTTATGCACGGAGCACGCCAGACTGAGCTTTGTGCCATAATGCAAGGCGACGCGCTGGCAGGGATGTGAGGAGAAACAATTGACAGAGCTTTTGTTACATCTTTAATTACAGGCCTTGTATTTGTCTTGTTCATATGAGGGGCCTTGGGGAGACGCGGCTCTCTCGCTCTGATCCGTTGTTGTTCCTGTGAAATGGATGGCCTGACCTCCCGTCTCCCCGCGATTCGTGCTGCTCCAGCAAAATGCACGGATGGAGAGTAGGTGCTGAATATCAGAGCGAGCGCATGTGCTGAAGGTGACGATAAGGACAACCTGCCTCATTTTGCGTGGAACAAACCTGCCGTCCGTCACGTACGGAGGAAGGAGAAGGCAAGGGCTGCACCGAGGGGTGTTGGGTGTACCAGGAGGGTGAGGAGGAGGAGGAGGAGGAGGGGAGGTGCTCACTGCCCGCTGCTTAAACATACCCCCCCCCCATAGTGAGCACAGATATGCCTGACGGGTACAGGTATGGGCTCTGCGCTGCTGCCGCTGCCAGTGAGATCAGCGGTTGTGTCAAAGGAGATGATCCAAAGCTAATATGCAGCTGTCTGACCCTATTACCTTTAGTGGCGGGGCCAGGCTGTTGGATCCCAGGAGAGCTCCCCAGTCCTTCAGAAGTAATTCAGTCAAGCTTTAAATCCCACCGCATCCGTTCATACGTACATGTGGACTCGGCAGCGAGAAGCTGAGAGCAGGGATTTGATCTGTGTGTTGTGCATCAAGCTACTTCAAAAAGCTGACGTACGTATGTGTGGCCCCTCGGCCCGCCAGCCTTTGACTCGTCAAAGCGCTGCGTTCATTAGCTTAGTTTCTCGCAGGTAATTAGAAAAGACATGGAGATGCAGCGAATGCAGGTGGACTAAAAATAGTATCTAACTGGTATCTAGCGATGCAGATAGTGTTGGTTTTCCTCACCTGGTTTGTTACATCCCAAATACTACAGAGATTATCTTTTGTTTGTGGTGCACACAGGAACAAAAATTACATTAGAAAAATGAACCACAACATGTCTCTGTGCAAGCCATGGTTGTATTAATCTGCTAAAGGGCCCCAGGGCAAAAATGAGCTGCTGGTCCCACTATTTGGTGCTTTGTTTTCTCTCACTCTCAGAGCAATGTGTTCTATTTTTCATTGATGAATAATACAATGTCTCAAGTTTTTTTTTTAAATTAGATTTTTAAATTACATTTTAACGCAGGAGAACCTGTTCAGGATTTACCTAATCACTTTAAAACTCTTACCTTCATCAATTTATTTATTTTTATCAACTTTGGGGTAGCACAAAACGAAATATAAGCACATACAAGCATACAAGTATGTTTAAAGTCAATATGGTGAGGAAATGAAAGCCAATTGACCTATTGTTGATATGTGAATATTGTTAAGAGCAGCTTCACATGTGCATATTCCCAACAAATTATTTGTTTCAATTAAATGTATACAAACTTGTTTGATTTGGGTAACCAGCGTTGCCAAAAAACAATGTCACTCAGAACAAATAGTAGTCCAGTCTGCAAGTTACATTTGTAGGCGAGAATGAATGTATTAATGGTAACTACAAACAAAAGATGCTAGAACTACAAAGTAAACAAACAGTTGCTGCTTTGTTTACAACGTTTAAATGCAGTTTATTGTGAATTTAGGAGGTTAAAATAGTAGCTGGTAGAGATATTGGTCGCTTATAAATAAAGTTAATTGACGTCTAAGTAGTTTGGTTGTTGAACACAGATCGTTGAATCGTCGTCATTAGTTTGCAACCTAAATAAAAAAGCGTCAGCTGTCTGTCTTGACATTTCTTAATTGGCATTGGATGTCGTTGACCTGTCAGTCCAATCAAAACGATGCTGGGGCGGGATGTAAAGGAAACCCCGTAGAATTAATTTCAGGGGTTGTAAAGAGACGCCGGGCGCCGAGCGGAGAAATATGGTCAAAGCTAGCAGAGAATTCGGCTAATTACTTTGTCCTCCGACAAATAAAGACACACTCAAATGCTTGCGGGGGTTCCCGCACTTCTCTGTGCATGTTTTTTGAACAGTGTCACTGACATGCAGTGTCGTTAAAATGTACATACTAACCGCGGTTAGCGCGTTAGCCCGCTAGCAACGATAGCACCTGTTGCGGTGTTAGCTAAGTAGTTTAGGAAGTGGCATTATCCTGCGTTTTCGCTCTAAGCTAGCTACTTGAAAAGAACTCGGCGTGGACTCGTCACCGTGAGATAAAGGACTAAGAGACTCCTGTATTCCTGCTAAAGGACATGACCAGGACCAGGACCAGGACCAGACCAGGACCAGGACGTTCGTCCGTCGAATTCGGATATTTGGAAACTAGAGGACCCCGGCTTCTGGTCGTTGTCGCCGGCTGCTGGTCACTCCCCTCATCAGCTCATCGACCACCTCATCCAGCTGCCTGCCCATGGAGGTGGTGAGTAATAATTAATTGATATGTATAGTTATCGTCTGCTTGAAAGCCACAAAGTTTAATGCCAGGCCTGTGGCGTATTATGCATTGTGTATTTTTGTATGTGTCTGGTGTTTTGGTTTCTGATTGATGTGGAGGTTCGTCGCATTGGACTTCAGACATGTTTTGAGACTACACGAGCTAACAGTTGTCTTATTTCTTTAACAGTGTCCTTTTGAAGTGATTTTTGTGACCAAAAACACAAAAAAACTCACGCTTTTTTATATCGAGGTAGTGACAGGGCCAAATATCGCTGGTTATTTGGTCGCACCAGCACTTTCAAGTGCGTGTTTGTTAGCTTCGGTAGCTGTAAAGGTGAGAGGTGTGTGTGTGTGTGTGTGTGTGTGACGTTGCAAAAATTTCCAGAGCAGGTGGTGAATATAAAATTGCAAAAAGGAAAAAAAATAAAAAAGTAAATGCACAGATATTCTTGGAAATATCTGTTTTCCGTTGCCACAGTGATTCGCGTCCTCCTTTTTCCTTTTCCTCTTTTTGTGTCCAGTCATTGTAACTCTTGTCTCCTCTGCTGAGTGCCAGATCTCGTTACGTTGCCTTTTCACCGAGACGCATTGAAAATTGGCAACGCACAAAGGAAGCATTGTGGGGCGTCCTACACTCCTACACCCTCCCCCCTCCCCGTCCCCGTCGAGCTCTTATCCAGCCCGATGGAACACGAGGTGTCTGTGTTGAGATCTTGTTACGGGTGCTATGATCTATTCATAACAGCCCCTGTCGCTGCTTCTCAGGTAGATGTGTGCCGCTGGTGGCGACAGATAAGTGGGTCTCTGCCTTTTGAGGATAAGTAACCACACATCGGGGCCCCCGGAGTCACGGTGATACTCGAGTGTCGCCACACAACGCGACGTGTGGAGTCAGATAATGGGATGCTTCTTAAAAGGAGGTCATAATGGATTACAGCGTCTGCTCTCAGGTGGATTTAGAGCCATATGCTTTGACACTCGTGCTATCGGTTATCAGTCCACTGCACCTTACATATGCTCCGCATCAAATCTATTGACATCAGTAACTGTATCCTACTGCATATTTTTTCAGGTCTACTTCATGTCATATATTGTACACGTGTAACTACACGGCTGTCTGTCAGAACTGGGAGAGAACGGCTGATGTGCTTTTTCTAAAAAGATTTTGCCGGCGACACGATGCTGTGCATGTTGCTTGTCAAGGCTTTCAGCTCAATAGCATGTTTTGGCGATTAGATTAGTGTCATTTCGCCCGGCTGCCGTAGTGCTGCCCGCGGGGATTAATAACATAATCTGTATCTATCTAAATTATTAAAAAGGATTTTGCAGAAAACCTGTTTTGTACTTGACTTTTCAGTATCTGTAACAGAATGCAGGCGTCGTGTCAGCCGGGAAAGAGAAAAAAAGTTTCAGACGACGCCCACCTCCAACCACTAAATGACTCCAGGCAATTTTTTGCATATACAAGTTCAGCGATACTTCAGATAAATAATATTGATGAGTTCATATACACTCCAACTGAGCCAGTCTAGAAAGTCTCTTTTTCAACTTACTGATTATTCTGCTTATTCGGTAATGAGAAAGTTGTTGACAAGATTTGAGAGGGAATTAATTGGTATGATGGGGGGGGGCTCCATCCCCGAGTGTTTGAGCCTCCGAAAATTATCTGTTAAGGATCGAGTGAATGTGTTGATTACCAGGTGAAAGCACCCTGCTTTACACTGCAGCTTATTATTGGACATATGTTGGAGAACCACTGTTGTGGCCAAAGGCTGCTCGTATGGGTCCAGCTGGTTAATTGTTTGTAAGAGGCGGCAACCCGCCGAGGTCCCCTTGAGCAAGGCTCTTCATCCCACAGGAGTGTGTGTGTGTGTGATACTACAATAACCTTAGCAAAATGGAACAGGTGGAGAAAAATACTGGAGGACGTTGATTTTGAAGAAACGAGAGATGCTTGTTTTGCTGAGAATAGTTTGGATTTTTGTAAACACTCGTCCGCCCTCGTGATGGAGTCTTTTAAAACGCGTCGCGAAGGTCGTAGTAGCTAACGGTCTCGCGGTGAACGGAAAGAAACACGAATGAAATGTGGATGATAACATGAATAACAGCAGGGGCCCTGAGCATTGTCACCGGCTGATCCACGGTCACATTGTGTCCGGCTAACACACACACACACACACACACACACACTGAAAGACTGAAAACAAGTGGCGACAATAACAGCGACGGCGGGTTTTTGAATTTTAGCTAAAGGTGATTGGATATTTTCTAATTCACTGGCTTTAGGATAATCTAATGCGGGCTCTGAGAGTAATAAGCAATTACTGTGTGTTTATCCCCACAACTCAGAGAGAACTAATCTGCACTCAACAGCCAGGGCCAAAAATAATGAAATTAATTACAAGCATTAAGGCTATGCAACTGCCAGAGAAAGGTAGAAATGTAATTATCCACATTGAGACAGAAACCTCTCTGTGTTTCCCTGCACTCTCGCCGTCTCATTGTGTGTGTGTGTGTGTGTGTGTGTGTGTCTGTCTGACTATTATGTTCCCTTTCTTTCTCCGTCTTTTGGTTCCTCCTTGATGGGGGAACATCACCCACTGGTGCACACAAAAAAGGACCGTGTTTCTGCTTTGGAAAACATCCACATCACCATTTTAACAGTTATTAAATGAAAATTAAGGTGATTTTTCTTGGTGCCTCAAAGTCTAGTTATTACAGCTCAGAAGTCGCCGTGACAGGAGAAAAAAAACAACTTTGGAGATGAATAAAATTATGATTGTATTCAGGATGATAACAACCCGTGGGCAGATACTTCTGACCTGGCTTCAGGAAAACAAGATTAAAAGACTCAATACAAACTAAATCACTTGTCCATAACGAGATTAGGATGCACTGTCCTGCATGCGGGCTACGCTAAAATGTGCTAATCTGTCATCAGGTGGAGAGAAAAGTCAGTTTACGTTACGTCTTTTAGTTCTGGTCCAAGCGTGGCGAGCGAGGCTCGAACGACATGTTCGTTTGCTGATATTAAGTTTTAATCAGACGTGGCAGCAAATCAATCTGTCTAAGATCCAGCTGAATTTTTTATGTTTTCTTTTTCATCGTCTGTCTCCTCGGTAATATTTTGTTTGCTGAGAAGTTCTTAAATCAAAGCCGGCGTTCCCCCGCTGTTGCACCGGCATAACAAGTAAATCAGCTTTGAAGAGCAGCAAATCATAAATATGAGTTTTAGTCTGGATGGTGCACGCAGTATTTCAGAAGACCCCCTTTTTGCCGCTCTTGGCGATTAGAGGTCGAAACAAGCTGGGGGACTCGCAGCGCTGACATAATATCGCCTTGTTAACTCCGTGAGGCGAAAACGATCGTCCTGTTGGCGTTGTGTTTGTTTGTGTGAGGCTGTTTGTTTGTTTTTGGCGGTTTTGATCTCCAGCAGCGTCTGTGGAAGCGTCTCTCGCTGGTGCGGTTCTGCGATCAGGAAACAGACGTTAGTGACTTAAATCTCTTAAAGTCCCCGTGAGTCGTTTTTGTTCTGTCGTCGCTCGTTTGCCTCGTTAGCAGGAGCTTGTTTTTTTTTTTCCTTCCCCGCTCGGCGCTTTCTAACCGCACACGCACGTCCGGTGGGCGGCTGTCCAAAGCGGTCAGGTAACACCGGAGAGGACGCGCCGTCTCCACGGGGCCGTGGAGCTACGGGGCTCGGTTGTCATGGGAGACGGGTCGCGGCGGCCTCGTGTTGCAGCGGGGCAGGAATTGTGCTGAAACACGACTCTTGCCTTCGACGGCTATTGTCCTCGTTCCCCACACCTCGCTCCGGTGGGAGACGAGCGCCTCGGGGGGGGAGGAGGATTCTTCTTTTCACCGTTTCTTACGAGTACACGGCCCTGAAATGAACATCCATTCTCCGGTTCGCCTGCTCCCCCACCCACAAAAAAAAAACAAACAAATGTGCGCGCAAGAGTGACAAATTACACACCCTTTTGATCTCCCCATGTCTACCTTCAGGCCCTCGTGATCTTCACAGACAACCCTTCCCCCCCCTTCGGTGCATATGTCACACCAGCCTGACGAGAAATCCGATGCGACCTCATTTCCTGCCCCGCCCCTTCCCTCGCAGCCCGTTCCTCCGGTTCCGGTTTCGAGCGTAAGACCCGGTTACGAGTGACCCGGACGACTGGAGAGGTAGTGTTGTAAAGAGCGCCTTGTGCGTGAATAAGGATCTCTGCTTTTGCGTGCGTTTTTTTTAATGGCCGCGGCGTGTGTTGTGAGCCTCCTTGTTATTGAGCAGGTGGTATAAATAGAGAGAAAAGGGCAGGCGTCTTTTGAAAGACGCTGCTTCCCGTTAATGTGCTGGTGTGAATGCATCCCTACAGGAGGGGAAGGCTCACCGCTGTTTTCTTCCTCCGCGGACGGGGGAGGGAGGGAGAAATGGAGGGAGAGCGAGTGGGTGATTGAATTAATTATGTTTTATCACCTTTTAGCTGATTGAAGTCTCCTTACTCCCTTTAGACAGCCCGTGTTTGTGTCTTCGCCGGCGCCAAATGGATCGGGCCTGTCACCCAGCGCGGGCGCTGTCAGAGACTCGGACTTTTCAGATCTCGGCGCCGAGGCTGCGTTTTGTCAGTTAGCGTCTGCGCTGCTTTTGTGTGCTCGCGCGTGTGTGTGTGTGTGTGTGTGTGTGTTTTTTTCCCTCCGCCCTCCATTCTTTTCTTTCTTTCTCGGTAATTCATCTCCATCCGAAAAATGAGTCCTGGGCCTGCTGTTCATTACGCGCGCACACAGTGATTTGTGGGAACAATTTCAGGTTTCTAAAGCCCTGTATGCCTGTCAGAACAGGTGAGCTCAGCACCTGGTTGTGCCTACAGAAAAGAGGCCTTTGTCACGGAAATGAAATACAAAAAAGGACGAGCGCGGCGACTAATCTTTACCGCCATTGTGATTAAATCCATAAACGATGTTTTTAATTAATTGGCCAAGTGTTGCATTACAGTTTAAATGCACCGGAGTTGCGTGAGCATTTATTCCTGGCCTCAGCTTTGCAAAGTTGTTTTTTTTTTAAGCTCGGTAAGGCTAGTAAGGGGACCTTGAGCAAAAATACTCACGCTGTTTTGGACGGAACAATACATGAGTGTGTGTGTGTGTGGTGGATGAACGGGAATAAATCTGAGTATAACCCCAAATTATGTGGACTTTTGTCGTGCCGGAGCGCATTGTTCCACATTAATCAACACGACAAGCATCAGCCAAGCCCCGCTCTGCACGCGTTCGCCACGGCACTGTGATAAACACGCGTCAAGACGCCGAGACTCCTGCGAGTCAATACGATCGATCGGCTGACGGATCGCGCCCGAGGATGAATTACACGCCGCTCACAATTGCCGACAATTAGCTAAACAGGCAGAGGATTGATCTACGTACGGCCGAGAGACGGGGAGGATCCCGCGTCCGCGGAGGCCGAGATGAGGAAAAAACGTGTTGCTGCGACTCGGCGGCGGAAAGAGAAGAAGCAGCAGAAGTCAGCAGGGAAAAAGTTAAGACATGTTTGGGGGAGGGGAAGCAGGAAACCACCCTCGTCGCTGACACATCCGTAACTCAGGATGACACTTCCCAGGTCCCAGACAACAGACTTCCCCCGTCCAGCTCGTCTGTTTTATACGCTAATGTTTGACATGTCGGCTCACGTGACGGTTTCTGCTCGCTGAAGATCGTTTTTCACGTCCCCCGCTGCACTTCAGTGATTATCTATCGTACCGTGGTGAATTCAAAGCAGGGAACGGCTAATTATTATTTAAATAGGTTTTGGATCACGTCACACATTCCTTCCTGTAGGATTGCGTATTTATTTTCCACCTGTACGTATTTAAAAGTTACCGTTTTGATGCTGAAAATCATCGGGCCTGTTTACATGGCAACAGACCCACAACCGTTTTTTAAAAAATTTTTTGTTCAGATGTTTCCGAGCGTCGCACGGAGGCAGATCGCGTCACCTTTTCCCCGACACGGCGAGAAAACAACACAAACACAAAACTGCTCCATCGTTGGGCTCAAACTAACGGGCCGACCAGAAACCAGCAGCGAGCGTTGTAGGTTTTTCACGGCTCTTTTTTAACAGACATCGATATTCCTCCCGCTCGCCGCCTCACTCTGGGAACTCTTCATCACGCGAGCCGCTAAATGCTGCGTAAAAGTCATCCTCCCCCTGAGGGTGTTCTTCACGCGGGTTATTTGGCGTTGCTGCCCGTCTCACCGCGTCGGAGTGGCACTCGCAATCACGGTGAAGCGAACCCTCCCAGGTGTTATTATGACAATGACATTTGCCAATAGAAGGGCAGGCCATCACAATAGATGTTTCCATAGCAGTAAAAGTGATTTACAGCAGCTCTCATAGAAATGATGAACCAGAGAGGGCGTGTTAGCGGAGGAGGATAATAGTGCCCCCCCTCCCTCCTCCGCCGCCGCCGCCACCGCCACCGCCCTCCCCCCCCCGTTCACGGCTCCTCGCCACCCGGCGCGGGGCGTGATGCCGCGCAGCCTTGACTGGCTCACAAACCCGGCTCCCTCGGATGGCTGAGCCTCCTGGCCTTCGCAAAGTCCATTTCTCCCTCAGGTAAGCGCTGCTATAAATAAAAGAGTACGGAGCCAATCACCTCTCTGTTTTTAAAGAGACGTGCCACCTTCCCACACACGGGATCGTTTGTTTGATCTAATCTCACCCCACCCCCCACCCCCACCCACCACCACCACCACCAACGCCGGTTCGGTCCGGGGCCCCCGGTTCTGCCGCTGGCCCGCCTGACTGATTGTTGGAGCCCGCTGTCGTGTTTGTCGGGGAGACGTAGCCCAGGCGGTGGGCGGTGTTTGCCATTTCGGGATTTTCTGCACCACGGACCAGATGGCCGTCAACCTCGTGTTGATCTTGGAGCGCGGCCTTGCCAAGACCCCCTCCCCGCCCCCTCCTCCACAGTGGAGTAATGGTGGTGGGGGGGGGGGTGGAGATGTTAAACATGCTCCTCGTCCCGAGCTCCTGGCTTCGCTACGCCACAGAGGGATTATGTTTGTATCTGGCCGCAAAGGAGGAGTCGGCGTAAGATGGAATAAAAACCCCAGAGGGGAGCGAGGACCGGCACCAAGCGGCGGCCTCGAACAAAATGACACCGGCCGAACCCCGGAGGGCGTCTTCCACTTTCTTCTTCCCGTTTCCCTCTCTGCCCTGCGGCCCGTGACTAATTCTCCCATGTCTTTCGCCGTAATCTAATTTCACAGCCTCCCTTTGATGGGTATTTTCTAAACATGTAACGTCACGGGCTAAACAATTTAGATCTGCTCTAATCCAAATTCTCATATTAATAAGGGAGCAAATGACTGTGTGTAATGCGAGATGGGTGTTAATTGTGGGGAAACAATGGGAAAAACAGGCTTTTCCCATCGTTCAGCTCGTTGTTTTTCAAGTTTACAACCCACAGCTTTACTGTTTCGGTTCAATCTCGCTCATCGTCTTGATTTCCAGTTCCAATGTGCTGTTTTTTGATATTTTAAAATATTTTTCCCCAGATTTACTCTTGTGAAAATCACGTTAGGTTTGCACGTTTCTGTCCGACCACATTCGCTGAGCAACTCTCTTCAAGGTCTGGATTTGTCGCTTAAAAAAAAAATAAATTTTTTTAAAAATAAATAAATAAAAGTTGCGCTGCTATTGTCACGCTGGTCTTCAGCCATTGTTGGATTAATTCATTCCAGGGGAGCGCGAAGGATTTCTGCGCACACAATTACTGCAGCTGCAGAGAGAGTTGAATCGTGAGTTGTTTTGTAGCCTTGGTGTTGCTAAGCTAGCGAGCGTTTTTCAAGTCTGCGTATTCGGATTTTTGTCCAGAATGTGAAGTATGTGTGTGTGTGTGTATATATATATATATATATATATATATATACACACACACATACTGACCCGTCTTTAACAAATACAGAGGACTGCAGGAAACCCCTGCAGCACTGTACGTCAGTGGAGGTGCGAGACACCACGACGCTCGGCTCACCTTCCCCACCGTCCGCCAAGTCTAAAAAACTTTGGTTTTCTGGAAAAGTTCATAAAAAGAACTTTATTTCTGCCCCCGTGAGCATCCCTGTCTGTGGGAGAGCGTTGTTAAACCAACAATCTGTAACTTAAAAACCTCCACACGCACAAAAAAAAAAAAAAAAAATGGCTGAAGAGCAGCGGCATCATCTGCCTCTTCAGCTCCTCCACTGCTCTCCAGCCATGATTACATTTAATCCTCTGTCCGCCTCCCGCTCACCCTTGTAATAACGCCGTTCTTCATGTTGTAAAGAACAGGACGCCACCCCCACTGCGCCGAAGCTCGCCGTTTCATCCAGATCTGAATTAGTCATGAGGACTTTTGCCCTCCTTCACCTCAACCCCCGCGGCCCGCCGTCCGCTATTAACCACGAGGCCTCGTATGCAGCTGTGGCTCCGGGATGCCCCATCATGTCTCATGTTAGCCTCTGTAAGCAGAGTAAAGATGGCGGGTTCTGGGTCCTCACCTGTGCAATAATGCTGGTTGGCCTCTCGACGCGCCACACCTGTCAGGTGACTGATGCGAATTTGCGACGAAGGATTTTGGGGGGGGGAAAACGAGCCTTTAGTTTGCTCAGGAAAAAAAGTCTCGGCTCTTTAATTTCAACTCATGGGAAAAAAAAAACCAAAACAAGCGTTTCTGTTTTTGTTCAGTCTGTTCACGGAGATGGAAATAATGAAACGATATGGGGAGAAAAAATGTTAAATGATATACAGCGTGAGTTTTCAAATAAGACAAATGAGTCAAAATTGAAAATGAAATTAATAATCAAAAAATAAGTATTAAAGAAAAACAAGAGGGGAAAAACAACCGAACAGCGGTGTGTTATCTTTTAGAGCTGAATACACTCTGTGTGTGTGTGTGTGTGTGTGTGTGTGTGTGTGTTTACATCCATCGCTCTATAAGTTTCTCGACCACCTCCTGCCACTGCTGCTGGTATGAGGCTCAGGATTTGAGTCAAATTAGCATAATTCGGAGCGAGCGTTCCCCGGCACGCTTCCTCAAACCCGAACTTTCCCAATACCCCCCCACCCCACCCCACCCCACCCCGCACTCGAACTCACCCCCGACACGTGCATACGTTGCACTCAAAGCGCAGCGTGGTTGTTTTTTGTTGTTGTTGTTGTTGTTGTTGTTGTTGTGCTCCGCGGAGGAAAAAGATGAGAGAGGAGGCAGAGCAGATGTCAGGACTGATAGCGAGCTTATCTGAACATCATCGATTTTCACACGTTCTTACCGGGGCCCCGGCTCCGGGTTTCGGTTTACTCCTCGGATGCCGGCCGCGTTTGACGGAACAGCCGGGGAACTTGTCAGGATGGATAAAGCTGATAAGAAGGCACCAAAGGCTGTCCGCCCACACCTTTTCTTTTTTTTTTCCCCCGGCTCGCTAACACGCATTCCCGCTCCCGTCAACACGTTTTAAAAAGAGCGGGAGCGCGTTTTCGCTTTGACGCGAGGACTCGTCCGGCGCGTTCGAACACGTGGAGGAGAACACGGAGCCGACGCGGCGCGGGCGGTAAAATAATTGGCCGCGCTGCCCGGGCGTCCGGGTCTGAGCCTCTGTTAGTGTTTGACTTATCTGCCCATTTAAGAAGCTCTATCTGGGAGCATGTACAACCACTGAAGCATGAAAGCCCTCTGAGGCTCGGAGCGTTCGGCGGATGAAATAGAGCGAGGTGCGAACGAGGGCATAAGAGTCGGGAAAACAAAACGGATCTCGAGGAACGTCGGAGGAGCCTTAAAACTTCTCTTTAAAACAGAATGGATGGGTCAGCGAAGCATCGCACTCGCCGTCCTCCTCACCTCAGACTCGGTAGCCCCGGTCGAGCTGAAGCCCCCCCCCCCCCTCGCCTATCGGGATATTTATCATTCTCCTCTGCAGGCGACGTCTTCGGCAGCAGTTGAGACGAGTGCTCGTAGCGAAATGTCAAGGATTGTCGCTGCCGCCGCCGCTTGTCGTGTTTACTTCCTCCTCCGGCTCTTCTGTTTCAGACTCAGTTCCTCCGCCTCCGGGCGTGGGGGTGGGGGTGAGGGGTGGCGCTCCTCACGTGACCCCCCCCAAAGCACGGCTTTGACGATGACAAAGGAGGGTTCAACGCGCCCGCAGGCGATGATGCTCGTACGCGCTTGTTTGCATCTGGCTGTATGACTTCATGATTATAGATGTTTACTCTTGTTTTGCTCACTTCAAGGGCTTTCGCCTCGCACGCGACGCGAATCGGGGGGAAAAAAGGTGAAGGACGCCCACCGCGACGCCCCCGGTTGGCTCACCTGCTCCTCGTTCAGACCGCATGGCGCCCGGGGTCGGTGCGTTTCTCCTCCGGGGTTTTGTTTTTCCCTGCTCGTTACGGCCCTTAAAAGCGAGATCTCTCTGCCGGCGTCTTCTCCTCCTAAACGCACCCCGGGCTACGAATCCATTAGCGGTTATCACCCCAATCACACCAGGGAGAGGGAGGCAATCTCCTGAGCAGCAAGGTGATGGTGGTGGTGGAGGTGGTAGGGGGTTTGTTGGGTTTGCCGAACCCCCCACCCCCCCCTCGCAGGGTTAAAAGAGGCAAGACATGCTCCACAGAGAAAATCACTCAGCCACATTGTGTGGACTAAATCAGAAACCACTGCCACCTCATCCATCTCTCAGCCGGCACTATAGGTGGTGTCTCCACACTGCGATTGTGTCGTGTGTGTTGTTTTGTGTTGTGTGTGTGTGTGTGTGGGGGTGGGGGTTGTGTGTTTTGTGTGTGTGCGTGCAGCAAAGACTCTTAAAAGCCTTAAGCTTTGCTTCCTGTCTCCTGAAATTCACAGCTCCCATGAATCACCGTTGCTGCTGATTCCTTTTCTTTTCTCGGAGGCTCCGCAGCTTATTTAATTATCCTCGGCGAGGCTTCTGCGTGCACGGCTGAACTCCCGCTTTATGGTCACGGGGTCGGCAGAAACGTCAGCGGCAAAGCGCCGGGCGTTATGACGAAATACGATCTCGTTGTTGCAGCCGAGTTTGTTTTATTGCGTCCCCCCCCCCCCGATTCAGTCACTTAAAACGTCTGATTCACAGAAATGAATGAATGGTTGAATTTGCTCCATCTGACGTTTGGGTGTAGCGGTTACCTGATTATACTGTGGCTCACTCGCTAGAGTCTTCCACCACCTTTATTGATTAGCTTAATTTAATTTGAAAGGTCGGCAGGAGATGACTGTGGATTATTAGTGCGACTATAAAAAATCGACGTCCCCGTTCTTTGAATATTAGCTGGAGAGCACCCGACGTGGATTACGACAGCAACACATCCTTTTCAGACACGTTGACAATGGTTGACCAGTTTCACCCTCGAAAAAAAAAACCCTCAATCCTTCAGACACCTTGTCGGTGCCGGCTGTTAATTTCCCTTAATCTGCAGGCAGGTCGGGGCAGAGTTCCTGGATGAAGATACGGCTCACCGGACCCTCATTTCCTTTTTTAGCGGCGGCCGAGTCAGTTATGAACTTAAACAGACAAACTTTAAAAAAAAAAAAAAAGTTACCACTTCCACTGATTGCATGAGCCCTCCATTGTTTTTAGAGGAGTTTGCTGGGAGGGTGGGGTTTATAATTGCCTCAGTAATATGCAGAGCCTTTTTATCCCGCTCATAAAAGCCAGTCACATTAATCAAGTTGTATTGGTGGCGGTGAGCTACAGTACGTGAGATATTTGGGACAATAAGTGGTGCATGTCTTGGAGATGTGCGAGTCTCCCGACGTGTCGCACAAACCCAGTTCCCCACCATTAAGTGTTACGACACCATACCTCTATTAAAAGCCCGGATATTACTCATATTGGGGGGGATGGGTGGGTTCTGTGGAGTTCATTCCTCTCTGTCAGTCTCACATCTGCGGTAATTGTTGAGTGGATCATGTATGGATAGTTTATAAAAAAAAAAAAAAAAAAAAGTCAGGGCAGGGAGGAGGGAGGAGAATAGCTTCCTCAAAAACATGGCAGATTTAATTTGTCAGCTGGGATGAAAATTGGCCGGCGAGGAAAACAAACGACAGTTACATGGGCCGGTGGTACCACTTCGTCGAGGGGGGAAGATTGAGGAGCCGCTCTGGAGATAGCTCACATCTCCATAAATCATGTTGACAATTGACTTGAACTGCAGGAGGAGGAGGTCTCCCATAAAGCCAGCCTCTCTCTCTCCCCGCTGCCCAGAAATAGAACGACAGCTTGATGCATTGAGGATGGCCCGCGATGGCCGACTGGAACGCCGCCTGCACACTCATTTGAAGTGCTAATCTGTGGATTGTTTTTTTTTTTAAAACTTTGGCCACCATCTTTCACCGGCCGCCGAAACAACAGCGACGTCTCCTCGACGTTCCCGTCGTCGCTAAAGGTTTCGTTTCGCTCGGGCTCATTATGCGGCTCCTGTAACAAACCGCCGGCCAAAAATGTAAATTACCTCCTGTAACCAGGCCGACTCCGGCCAACGCGACTCAAACTGAACCAGCTCTGATTTTTACTCTTTAATTTACAGTATATATGGGGGGGGGTCCAGAGGTCTGATGGGAAAGTGGACTCCGTTTATGCAAATCACTGTACTCTATATACATATATATATGTATATAAACACGTCACACTGTGGAAATACATTTGTTTTTCTCGTCTCCCTGCACTTATATCTCACCTGTGCGCATCCTCCACCCCCGGAAACTAAACAAACAGGACAGGTATGATATTTCAGGATTATTTACAATGCTGTATTTGTTTAAAAAAAAAAAAAAAAGGAGTTATGACCTGTTAATATCAGCATATGTGATGCGAAGACTAAAAATTACATATCTCCTGATATCCAGGATTACTCTGTTACCGGTAACGCGCTTACGGGATGGAGTCGTGAAGCGTCGGCGCCGCGTCACCGGCTCCTGTTTGTTTCTCCATAGGTGTCTCATGGCTGTGACACCCACCCGAGTGTATATACACCCCACCCTCTCCGTCAGCGGCTCACAGAGCCTGTGTTTACGCGGGTGTCACCAGCTGTTGATTCAACCGTTGAGCAGATGACAGACTTCGCCGGCAGCCGAGGAGACGGATCCGCGGTCCAACGCTCGGCGGGGCGTCCGCCTCGCTTTTCTTTTCCGCTCGCTTTGTTTACATACGTCTGCTTCTGTCTCGCTTTCTCATCCTCACTCCCGCCGTAACCTTTTTTTTTTTTTTTTTTTAGCTTGCTTATTTCTACATCTACAACCACCCGTCTCTCTCTTGTCTGTTTCCATCTCGTGTTTGGATGTAAATTTTTTTTTGATAACTGAATACGACGCTGTAAAAAAGTTGCAGATTATGGGTTAAAACAAAACCCGGTGCGTTGAATCTCAGCTGTGTAATTATTGGAGCAGGGAATAGAGGCCGCGCCGTAGCGTTTTCCTCAAGAGAAGTAATTTGCTTCAGTTGCTCTAATAAACACTCGGCCGTAAAAACAAAACCCGCGCGGCGACGCCAAACGTGTAAAGCTGTCGGCGTCGAAATGACAGATTAGAGTGTCCGCTAAGCAAATAAAACACCACTCTGAAGGTTTGAGCCGCTTTCTCAAAATAGGAGCTTTCCCCTGATTGTATTGCCATCCAAATTTACCATCGCAAAACAAACTAATGGGAAAGAAATGGAGGGAAATTATCATTCTTGTTTTTGCGGTTCTTGGTCGGTTCGCCCACCGGAGAACGGACAGGAATGGGATTCGGCGTAATGGGTGAAGTGTAGCATAGAATCTTAAATCATCCAAGCGGCTCTGCGCCTGCAGCCGTTTCCCTGATTACATCTAATCTCTGAAATAATGTGTTGTCATCCGCAGAAAAAGTCCATCCTCAAACGCTTAAACCTCCCTGCCGAACATCTGTCTGTCTCCTTTATGTTATTCATGTCCCGCAGATAACCGTGTTGACGATATGATCCGTTAGGAAAAATCCCCACCACGATGGCGGCCGATAGCGAGGCAACGTTTTCCAGCTATCTGGAGCGTCAAACTGAGGGGAAGGAAAAAAAAAAAATTGGAAGACAGAGACCAATTTCTCAAACGGTGGTGGGTTCAGTCGACCGTGACGCAGCTACAGGACACGGGGCGCGCTACACGACTTCCCCCTCATTTCGCCGCTGTAGCTCGCACATAACCCACAGCTCCGCGCGGCGCGTTGTCTGGCACTTTTCAAAAAAACATATTTCAGGAAATGTCAGAAATGACAAACCCACTTTGACGTACGGGAAGCAGGGAAAAGGGTTGGGTGGTGGTGGTGGTGGTGGTGGAGCACCTACGCCTGGGAAGTAAACGACTAAAGCTCACACCTGGATTGTTTCGAGCTCCTGAAATCGATGCCTGGCGGAGAAAATGTGTAATTTCCCTTTTTAAAGAACCATCAGGCCGTGTCGGCCACCCTCCCTCCCCTGACTCAGGAAACGCCGCTCACATCGCATTTTGAGTGCGTAAAACAAGTTAATTTTCGCCCGCCGCCGGCTATGCTCGTTCACCTTGAAATAAATCCAGAGAGGGATGCGAGGGGCATTCATTATGAATGCATTCCTATTCTTGCGTGCTTTCTGCGCAGCCTTCCTCCCTCCTCCTTCCTCTTCCTCGTTCTTAATTCCTGTCTGGCTCTTCAAATATTTAAAGATAGGGCTTTCCGAAAGTGAAGTGACTGCAAACACGAATCCCGGGGGCCCCACTCGACGAGGCGGAGTAGCTTGTTGTACAAGACAAGCGCTTACTCGAAACATACGGCCGCGAGAGCTCGCCCGCGGAAGTTAGGACGCCGCCGTCGCCCGTCCCCCCCGGCTGACGTTGCTGCGTCCCAACGATATATTCATACGACGCGCTCCTGACTACGTCACGTGACCGAGCGAGAGGCGACGTAGGCATTTTTCCGAGATATTTGTGTTTTTTACGAAATAATGGCGTTAAACAGAGTTTTTTTTTTTGAGACCTGAGTGTCAACAAACGGTCAACTCCGCTGCTGCTGAAGTAGCTCAGATCAGTTTCACCCCAGACGTTGCTTTCGACCGGCGAGTCGTTAAATCCGAGCTTACCGGCAGATGCCGAGAGCTCCTGCCTCACGTTTTCCACGAGCTTGATTTCATTACTGCCGCCTCAGGGGAGACGCTCGTCTCCCAAATACAGTAAAGGACCCGACCGGGCCGGGAATTCCTGCAGACGAGAACCGAACTCTCTCGCGGCGGTTACTCCCTCCTCCGCATCTCCTATTCTGTCTCATCCGGCGTCGTTCCCTCCCCAGCTTAAAGCCGGGACACAGGTAAAGCGATTTCAAAGGGGAGAATAACGATGCGAGGGAAGGAGTGATGGGAGGGAGGACAGGTAGTGAAAGCGTGTGTTTGTGTTGTGTGTGTCAGATCAAACGGGTGGAGGGGGGTTGGTTGGTTGGTGGATGTCCCGCCCCACCACTTCCACCCTTCGCTGCAACAAGGCATCAGCCTCGTCAATAAAACGGGTTCTGACTGGAGCTCGGCAAAGAAAAATGCATATCTCAAGCGCTGAGGTTGTTTTTTTTTTTTCTGCTCTCTCTCTCTCTCTCGCTCAAAAAATAAATAAATTATGAAAATAAATATCTTCTATTCAGTTCGGTCTACTTACAGCACCATTACTTATTTTAGCCGGGGTAAATTAGGATTAATAGGACGTATATTACCTCTAATCCCGCTCAGGAGTTTGTACGGCTCCTGAGGATCAATATCCTCCATAAATGTCGTATTACATAAATGGCTGTTCGAACGAGTCCTCTTTTCTGAGAAAGACACAATGAGAGCGTGAGTTTTAATGCAGGGGCGAGCTATTGCGTTCGCAATTTCTTTTTCCTTTGTGAGACTTTAAATGACGGCAGCCACTCACGGTATTAACGATAATCGCGCAACAAGCTGTAAACACAGCATTGATGTTTTGTTGTTGTTGTTGTTGTTGTTGATGTTGCGCCACGTAAAGCTAATGTGGCGGACGTGTTAGCCGCAGAAACGTTCAGCCTTCATTTGCATTTTTTCTTGTTTCTGGTCACCTGTTGTTCGTTCGCCCGGTTTCTGAGGAAAATATCCGGCTCTTTATCTTGTACCAAATCAAAAAGCTCCAAAAACCTAAAACCAAAACAAGTTAATACTAAAAATTGTTTTAAATGTGAAGATAGCCGCAGAGTCTGACGATTATCAGTAGGTTCGTTACTACGAGCGAACCACCCACTCCCACCCTTTCATATTACACAGTCATTTGATCCACGACTAATGAAAAATATTAATAATATCAGAGCAGCTTTTACTCATATCTGGTCCTGCTGGGACTCTGTGAAAGAGAACGGCAGAGTTTCACATGAAAGCTAATATAAAAAAAAAATGATGCAGAGGATGAATTGGGAAATCGACAGGGCTGCAGCTGAGAGGGAGAACTTTTATTTTACTTCTCACACACCAGGTCACCAGCAGAGCCATTATTGATCGTTTACATGACGGACTTCCGCGTTTTGAAAGCCCAAATTCACGACTTCGCCCGACGGACAAATTCGGCGACAGACTCGAACGAGGTCACGAGCAGGTCTTTGTTTTATCACTGTGGAGCCTTACGGGAGCAGATGAGTGGAAACTATTTCCCTTCCAGCACTGTGAGGCAAAAAAAAAAAGTGCAGCCGGATTATTTTTATCATTTATCATTTATTTTACTTCCCGCCTGAAACGAGAAGCAGTCCTCGCCCCGTCTCGGCAAACGGCGGGGGAAAGAAACAGATGTGAGACGCCTCTCCTCCGACTCTGTCTTCCTTGTCGACGGCGGCTCTGGCGGTATCGATCGCGCGCCTTCGGGGGCGCGGAAGAAAAATGACGTTTTCGGATGGGAAAGCTCGGATAAAAAAGCCTCAAAGCCAATCAGGGAGGAAACTGTATCTCACAGGCCGATACGTCTTCAAGACTTCAGTCACATCTCCTCCAAGACGGACAGGAAACGAAAACAAATTGCCCGTCAGACGCGGGTGAGGATTGTGCGAAGGCAGCCGTGTGAAAACGTGGAAACTATGTGCGTTTGCGCACCTGATATGCCGCTTCCCTTTCATCCCCGCATGGCCCCGTATCGTTTTACCACACTACACCTGTTGGGATGAATTTGATACCCGGAGATAATGGGTTGGAGTTCAAAGAGGAGATTGTGGACGGGGGAAACTTTTTTTTTTTTTCTCCCCCCAGAGGTCGTATTTCATGAGCAATCGCAACCCACACATATACAGGTGACCGACAAAGAAACGCATGAAACACCTGTGCAGATATTCACAGGTAGTAAATAGTACTTTTTATTTAAGTTTTAATATTAAGCCGCAGATGATCTGATTAGTTCTTAGTGTGGATGGAGGCACCACGGGGCCATTTTTAATGTGAATATTTCACATTTTCTACATTATTTACTCCTAATTTCTAAAACTCCTGCGGCATAATTATTTTTACTCTGCATTCTTTGGATCAATACAGGTGTATCGGTAAACTTTCCATCACTTTAACATATTCCAATATTTACAGCGACTTAAATGGGTTTAGTTATTTCACCAAAAAGCAGTCGGCATTATTCAACATTTCAAAACGTCTTCTGTTTTTTACACGTTAATCGAGTGGCTCCATTTCTGACTGGGTCCAATCGGGTTTGGAATAAAGACCTGGTTGTGTTGTTGTTGCGTGACAAAGTTGTGTGTGTTTTTTTTTTTTTAAATCTGTCTAAGTTTTTTTTCCCCTAAACTTGATGCGTCATCAGATGGAAAATATCAGGTTTTAATTTTGGCTTTTGACCAAAGACAACAGCTGTGAAGTGCAAGAAAAGGACTTATTATTCTTTTCAACTGCAGCTGCCTGTTTGTTATTTTTAAAAAATTTAATTTTATTTATTTTTTTTGCCAAAAACCCCCCAACTTCTCAGTTCTCTTCTTGTTTAGGACGGCACGTCTTTACCCGTGCAGGAAAAGTCAGCTGCGCAAGTGGAGCAGGGGATTTTTTTTATTTTTTATTTGAAAGGTGTTTGTCGAGATGAGGGGGTGGTTGTGAAGCGGTAGTACGAGAGGTCGGTAAATATTTTTGCATCTTTGCGGTGGCTGGTCTGTGGAGAAAACTCGCTCCGCTGTGAAGTTGGAGAGAAGAAATCCACCCGTCAGAATTACCTGTTGTGGTGCTGCCTGGTCTTGTTATGCAGGTTTTGGGGCGGCGCGTTCCAGACCAGGTCCAAAAACTTTGGTACTGATGGAGGGCATAGTCCAGATTTCAATTTTAATCTCTAATTTAACTCCTCCAAGTATTCAATCCACGAAAATCTCGTAGCACAGGTGTGAAAGAGCGCTCATAAATCCTAAATTGGAACATTACAGATGTTTATTACGGTTCTGACCGGTCCGGGGAGTCGCGGCGGGAACGAGGGGAAAAAAAAAAAAAAAAAAAGAGAGTCGCCAAGCGCAGGAACTTAATGGATCCGCAGCTAGGATTTATAGCGTCCCATCCCGCCGGCTGCAGCGGGATAGGAGGGAAAAGTTGACTGGACGTCTCGGACACCGGGGGCCGTAATTCACTCCCCGCTGCGCCCCGCTTTATTCGGCCGCAGTACGTCGGCGAAGTGCCGGCCTCCCTTCTTTTGGGCCAATAAAACGTAATCGCTGTCTGCCAGGACCAAGGTCGCTCTGCATTCCTTATGCAATGTGATGATTATATCGGCCTTCGCTGAAGGTCGATTAGCTGTTTATTTTTCTTCGATGCCAGGGAGATGGATTTTTAAAATATTAAATAGGGGATGTTTGGTTTTGATGTAATTGGGGGATCATAATTTGCAGTTATATTTCAGGTGGGGTTTTTTTTCGCCTCGCACCCTGATCCAAAGCGATAATGAGCGAGTCGGCCCGTGGGGTGGGGGTGGGGTTGTTTGAACAGGTCGACCGCTTGTCGGCGGTCACGCTAACGTTTGTAGACCGGAGCGAGTTTCTCTTTTGTGCGTTTGCCGTGCTTCAGCTTGTAACGTTAGCTTGTTAACTCGCCTGTATCTCATCGCAACACCTGCGTTTGTACAAAGTTCCAGTTTGGTGCTAAAGTCATCCACCTTTTTGTTTACACTGTGAACATCCAAATTGTGTTGTGTGTTTTTTTTGTTGTTTGTTGAAAATAATCAGGCTAGCATTGTGCGCTGCTCTGGCTGGTCTCTCCTGTTGTATCCAGAGAGGCTCGGATCAGCTTCATTTTCGAGATTGATTTTTTTTTTTTTTTTTTTTTTACACGTGGCCTTGAACGTTTTTTTCCTTCTCAAAACCTTGTCAGAGCGAGGGAGGGGGAAAGGACGAGGGAGAATCAATTCAAATTAATTTTTAGAGATGGGGGTGTTTCTGTCTTATTACTCTAAGCAACTCTCATTTTAAATAGATCCATTGCCTGCGAGTCAGTCCTGGGGAAAAAAAAAAAAAAAAAGAGGCAAAAACATGATTGCTTTCTTCAACCCAGGAGGGGATGGAATAATTCACTGTCTGCATTTAGAGGGAGTCGCGGGGAGCGGCTTAATGAAATGAAAACCTACACCTTCTGGTACGTGCGCAGACTCGGGCGCTGAGGAATTTGTTCCGGCGAAACGCACAAAACAGCGGGGCCGGGCTCGCCGTAGTGTACGTACACTGAGCGGGGCGGGCGGCTGCTCGCGTTTACATCTCGAATCGCCGCGGGAATCAACTTATTACTCGCCGTAGGTGTTGTTTAAGGTCGCGGAGTCGGTGCCGACAGTTTAGATTACAGGTGTATTTTTAGCTGCCTTTAGTCTGTTTGTCTGCAGTGTGACGTGGCTCCACCTTTTAGTACTAAAGAGATGCTCCTGTAAATAAATAAATAAATAAATAATAAATTAAAAAAATGGTGGATGTAGTGATGTAGGTAAAGGAGCTTTCCACGACACAAACAGTTCGCGGTTTCCTCCCCATTAATTAGTCTTTAATTCATTCCACGTGGTCCACAAGTGTTCCCCAAGAGGTCGGACCGGTTAACGAAGCGATCCTGCCGCTCGGCTAATTGACCGGAAGCGTGCGGCGCCGCGGTCCCAGCGTTTGCGGCGGCAGCGGAGACCCCCCCCCCCTGAGGTCGGCGGGTCCGCCGGCAGCTGGGACGGACTACTTACTGCTGCCGGCGGATCGCACGGCTTCCCCAAGGCCAAACAGCCCGACACGACTCTCTGGCTCTTATAATGGGAAAAAAGTTAAAAAGGAAGAAGAGGTTTGATAATCTGCACCAAACCTCAACCCCCCCCCCCCAATAAATATGTCGGATTTCTTCAAAGAAACTGACGTGAATGTTGAAAAATTTGTGGTTAAGCGGACGTTAGGCATCCCGCCGACAAAAAGACACGGGAGAAAACATAAACCTCTTCGCCGGAGGCAACACAGGAGTCGCTCTGCTATGACATACATCACGTTTTGACGCCCGAAACCACGAAGGCGGCGTTCCAGCTTCGATCGCCTTGATGACACCTACGATAACGCCCCCCGGTGTCGAGTGGCGCTGGGTGGGGAAAAAAAACCCAAAACAAAACGTGCAGCATAATGATCAAACGAGTGTTTCAAAGGAACAAAAGCGACTCCGAGGTAACGCGACGCCGTAACGTGGCAGGTGTACAAGTCGCCCCACGCCAGGCCGCGACCACGTCGTTTCCCAGACCACAACAACGCCAGCGGGGGCCCTTGTTATTCGCCGCGCTCTGGAAGGCTGGAAGGCGCCGTCTGGTCGCCCGTAAAGCACCATCAGGCTCCGGGGCCCCGCGGTCGTTCAATTAAGAATTAACTGGGCTATTGATTTCACCACAAGCGAAGCGTCTCGCATCTTGGAAAAACAACGAGGAGCCATTTTTACCAGCGTTTCCACATAAAGGGCTGACGACTCGGGCGCGAAAAGACCAATGGGCTGTCTGTCCAGTGAACGCACATAAAAAAACAAGGTGACAACATTTGTGTCCAAGTTTCTCCTTCCACTTTCTCTTTGCACCAACCGTGACCTGTTAAACTGCGGTTATTTAGCGGGAGGTGAAGGCGCCTCCATCAAGTTTCCTCCAGCAACACAGTCAAGTTTCTCCAAAGTCACAAGTAAAATGTGCGTTTGCTTTTTTTTTTTTTTTTGTGGTCCTCCCAGTGCAGTTTTGCGGTCCACCGAGCTGCGGTTCTAAACGTCGCCACCGGATGGCGCCAAAGTTGGAAATATTTTTTGCAGCTGTAACCTTAAAAACCCGGGGACGTTTAACAGCTGACACATCCAGCAACATTAACAGTTGCGTAGACGAAGCGGTTACACAACTTCAGTCGAGTTAAAAACACACGGACAACTTCAACTCAGTTCAGCTCCCCCCGGCGGGAACTTTGTAGACCAAAACAAGGAGCAAAAACGTGCTCAACAGCTCCTCAAGATTATCACAGCGGTTAATATTTCCAACAAAACGCAACTGTGGATGCAACACGGGTCGAGCTGGTTGTGTTTTTATTTTGGAGGGAGGGGGCATAATGAGAGCGTCAGTTGGGGGGTGTGTGTGTGTGCGAGTACATGTCGACGCTTAATGAATTCGGTCGCACAATGAAATCTTTATCCGGCGGGGACGAGGCGGGGGGACTTGGCAGAACCCCGGCGAATCTCGGCGAGGGTGAAAAATAAAAATCCCACTGTCCCCCCGTTGGCTCCCCCTCACCTCAGCTGCCTTGGTTACTGAACTGGCTGCCAGTGAGCGTCCCCCCCCACCACCAAGCCACTCCAGTCCTCCATCCCACCTCCTCCTCCTCCTCCTCCTCCTCTTTTACTCTTTCTCCCCGTCTGTCTTTCTCAGCCCAACTCTCCTTCACACTCGTTTCTTTCTCTGCCAACCCTCCCTCCTCCTTTATCCTCTTGATTTATTTTTCCTCCTCTTCTCCAGCTTATATCATCGGCGGCGTCCCCTCCACCCCCTCCACCCCTCCCCCCCCCCCCCCCGCCACAACTTTACCCCGCCGACCGCTCTGCTCCGCCACAGCTGCTCGCCAAAGTCGACGAACAGCATCGCGCCGCAAGCAGGAAAAAAAAAAAAAAAAGACTCACCTCGTAACAGGTTGCCGCGATCGCATCAGATTCTCTGCGTTAATCCGCGTTGGATTGTGGCCGGGGGGGCCGGGGGGGGTGGTTTAATCGGACGCACCTCAGGTGCTGGGATTATTAAAAGACGTGAATGAGGTCCTACCTTTTTCACAGGAAGATCTTCGGTCCAACTTCTGCGTCCTCACTTTTCGCTCTTCTCTCCTCGACGCATATCTCGGTCTTTGCAGCAGAGTCTGATCGCCGGAGTTTCAAGTCCAGTTGATTACCCTCCTCCTCCTCCTCCTCCTCCTCCTCCTCCCCGAGAGAAAGAGAGAAAAAAGAAAAAGAGCAGAGAGCGAGCGCTGGCACCTCCTGATCCACTCTGCTCCTTCCTCCTCCTCGCAGCTCCTCCTCAGTGTTGAGTGAAGTGTGAGACAAAGTAACCTTAGGTGAAAAAGATAGACTCCGCTCCCTCCCTCCCTCTCTCTCTCGCTCTCTCTCTCTCTCTCTCTCTCTCCTCTCCCTCCCTCTCTCTCTCTCTCTCTCTCTCTCCTCTCTCTCTCTCTCTCTCTCTCTCTCTCTCTCTCTCTGTTGCCGGTGCTCGCTCTACCTGCTCGGAGGCGTGGAGGACGAGCTCACAGCAGCGGCTGCCTCTCCAGCTCCAGCTCTTGTGTCTGAGCGCTGCGCTGTTGCTCCCTCCCTCCTCCCTCCTCCCTCCTCCCCTCCTCCCCCCCCCCCTGCCCCCTCATGAATGTTTAGACACGGCAATTGTGGCTGAAAGGCACCGAATTAACCCGCGGGACTCAAAATACACTCTTTCGCTCTCGCTCGCTTCACTTTTCTCTTTTGTTCTCGCTTTCGCCCGCGGCCCCTGTCGACCCACCTGAACAGTACAATCAGTTCTTCTGTGTGGGGGGGTGTGTGTGTGATGGTCTATTAAGTCGGCGGTCCCTTCTCTCCAATGGGTTTTATCAACAGCCTGTTTGAAGTGTGTGTGTGTGTGTGTGTGTGTGTGGGGGGGGGGGGGGTAGAAGATCGTGGTCTAACATCCATGATGAATGTGCAATCAGCCTGTTGGATTAGAGCGCTCCACACATTATAGGGGAAATTGGCTCATAAAATAATCATGCACAAGAAAGAAAAGCAAGAAATGCATATGATGAATAAGTAAATATTTACCCCCCCGTGTTAATTAATGATTAATTGTCCTTAAAAGGGGGTCTTAATTGGAGTTAATGAAGATATTGAGTCATCGGGAAACGGATAAAAATCAAACCTCGTGTCCCCCCGCGGGCTGTGGAGCGTTTCCGATGAGCTCATCGACTGGCGTTCGTCACCGAGCCGGAGACAAATTATGTACGCCAGCGAATCAAATGGTGGGGGGGGGTTAAAGTCTAAGTGATGTCAAGGTCTGTGAAGGAAAAAGTACGAGTGCAGTCTCTAGTCTTAATTGCGTGTCACATCTGTAATTGTGAAGCGGACTCGAGCGCTAAGTGATTACGGCCAATTACATCTTTCCTTCTGCAGACACACACACACACACACACACACACACACACACACACACACACACACACACACAGGAAATCCTGTTGTCAATAAGTTCAAAGAGGAAGAACTTGGTGACGTTCTGCTGCTGCTGCTGCTGCTGTTTGTGTCGCGGCCGCCGTCGTCGTAATGAGCGGTGATTTCGCTCCGGCTGAGGCGGCGCGTAAACACAACGTTTACACGGCGTCACCTTTCACGCTCGATATCACGCTCATTTGGCGTTCGCCGACGACTTCGCGAATGGCAAGTCAAACGCGCGTCCTCGGTGGCGCCCGCTGATGCTCCGGGGGAAATATTCGCCTCTTGGCTAGCTGCTGATTGGTCCACTGCCCTCGGTCTGCCGATTGGACCTCGCAACGTCCGCCTCTCTCGTTGCCCTCAAAAAACACGGCGAGGTTTAAGAGTTGGGCGATCCATCGTCGTCATCATGTGCAGCCATCGTTAGCGTAAAGATATCGATTAAAGCGCCTTGAAGGTTTGATTGGTTGCGTGTTGATCTACGGTCCGACGATTTCGAAGCAGAGAAAAGTCAGATTAACTTTTCAGAACTTCCCGAAACTTCCCGGCGTTAGCGTAAGAGCAGCTAAAAAAAAAAAAAAAACGTTTTAAAAATTGATCTTCCGGGATGTGCTGTCTTTGTTGGATCTGGTCTTTAACATGCATCGCATGTCGCAGTCTTCTTTTTTTTTTTAAGCCCTAAGCCTGGTCCCGAGCGCCGCGCCGTATGGTATCGACCCCGCGGAAGTCACAGCGCGACGAACGCAGCTTGCAGCGTGTCGATTTTTCGACGTGACGCACCTGTCTGGCAGGTGCGCGGTGCGATGCGTCGATAAGGTGGAGGGAGAGGTTTTAGAGAAATAAATAATAATAAAAAAAAATATATATATATATAGAAGATGGGAGCAACTTTAATCCAGTGGAGTCTTTGAAAGGCTTTTCACTGCCCCTAAGCCTGTATCAGCCTGAGTCATGTATAAAATCAATAGGGGAGAAAAAAAAAAAAAAACGAAGAGCACAGTCGATCTGTGATTCTTCACTGAAGATGAATGTCGTTGAAATACATGAGAGAGAAAATATGACAGTAATTACCATCAGATCTTGGGTTGGGAATTATCTCCACGGCGATGCGATTTCCCGCCGTCCTCACGAGGACCAACGTGATTATGTTAACAAGGAGGCCATCGGCGTCGGGGGGGCAAATTACGAAGGAAGCGGCCGCCGCTCCAGCTGATCCAGACGTATTTTTAGCGCGGGTACGACCAAACCGAATGTTTAGAGAGCGGAGCGACGTCTTGGGTTTGTCCCCAGGAGACGAGAAAGTTCGCTTGTCTCGCTCCCCAGACCGATGAATCACGTCGACGAAGAATTACAGACGCCGAGACGGAGATGAAACAGAGGCAAGAACTGGACGAATTAAAAAAAAAAAAAAAGGAAAAGAAGGAGAAGAGGGAGGAAAAAAGATGTAAACACGAGGAGGATGCTTGTCAGAGGAGGAGAAGTCATCTTCCCCACGCCGGGTGCAGTCAACACCTGTATGTCTGTCTTCATATAAAAGCATTTTTCTCATAATCTCGTGTAATTTCTAATCCAGTTTGTTCCATTTAAGCGTTTGAACGGCCGCGCTGTCGGGACGTCGAGGTTAAAGAGCGAAGCTTCGCCACCACCTCGTATTTTCGACGCATTGACCCGAACTTGAGATGAATGGAATCCCGTTGACAAGTAGCTTGTGTGATAAATCTTTTTTTTTCCCTCCGTGCCGTGTAATGGACATGATGTCAGACCCAACAAACAGAAGACAGATCCGGTGTCTGGTCGTCTTTTTATTGGGCTTCATTGTAAAGTTTCGTCTCTGGCGATGCGACGTCGCCAGACCTCGGCAGTAATAGTAAAAAAAGAGATAAATTATAGACATATCGCAGCTGAAACAAAATCAGAGAAGTCGCAGGATTTGAGACCTTCTCGGTCTGCGGTTTGAATTTGCAGTTTTTTCCCGTTAAAGCGCCTGATTAAGACGCACGACCGACGGCATCGCAAATCTTCAGAGCTGTTTGTTCGCGTTTGGCTCGTCTCCTTTGATTTATTGCAGACGAGCAAAGAGCAGACGGTCGTTAAATCTCATCCCCAGCCATAACTTTTTCATTTTGCTTTTTAAAATTTTTAAATTTAAAAAAAAAAATATATATATATATATATTTTTGTTTAATCTGCACGGCGGCTTCCTGGAAATCACGTCGGAGGGAGAACTTGGCCAGACGCCGTCCACGTGTTCGCGGTTCGATGGCCAAACTCAGTAGTGGGAAGTGACAGGTGGGTGAGCGTCTCTGTGAAGCATCAGTGAGAGATAAGGGGGAGAAAACAGTGAAGTTAAAAGGGAAGGAGAGACGGCGGTCCGAGCCTCCCTCCCTCTTTCTGGACCGCTGACAGCGACGGCTTCCTAATTGTCAGCTACGTGTCCTCCCCCGGTGACGGTCGCCCGTTTCGCGACCGGGCCCGGCGGTTCGGCCCGGCGGCCGTCGGGCTGCGAGTCGTAGCAAACTGCCATTTGCCTCGGTGATGGACAAGCGCGGAGGCCGCCGGTCCGGACGCTCTTGATCCATGATTCATCTCCTTGTTACTGCACGGAGGCGTCCTGGCGTCCTGACGGCCCGGACCTGTCAAAAACCAGCTCTGCGATGGCTGAGAGGGATTTTGCTCCCAGGCTGGAAAAAACTGCAAACTGCAAACTGCAAAAAAAAAAAATCACTGAAAGTAAAATAAAATGCATATTAATAAATGGTAATCGCAGTTGCTCTCATGCCCCCGAACAGTGCGGAAATAATGAGCCTAACAGTGCTGATAATATTAATGAGAGCAAAAGTATGAAAAGTGCAGGGGTCAGTGCTACCGTTAAAAAAAAAAAAAAATTTCCTCTAACTGTTGAATGATAATCGTCTCACTAATTTATAGAACTAAACCTCTTATTTGTCCAATTTTTTTGCGCTGAAATCTAAAGGGAAATTGTGAAATTGGAGAAAAAAAAAAGCTGCGAAAAAAAGCGGCCGAGCGACGTTCAGCAAAACACAACTGTCACGCAAAGTTTGTCAGAGTTGGGGAAAATCCCCAAAACAAGACGGCTTTTGCTGTAAATTGTTGATGGGGGTCCGGCGGTGGCGGCGGCACAAATTATTCAGATGACAAACCGAATCTTGCAGAAACAGGTGTCCGAAATCTGTCAACAGCGCGTGCAAGATTGATGTGTTTTTCGCCATCTCGGCAGCGGCGGCGGCGGAGAAGATTCCTCTCCCGACACTTCGTTACCATTCTCTCAGTTCCCGTTTTCCAGCAGATTGTCTGGTCTTGACTGGATGAATAATTTGGACGGAGGGTATGTTTCCCCTCGTACCCCGGAGAAGGCGGAGGAGGACAGTGCCGGAGAGGAGCGGCGCCGCCGTCGTCCCGCGTGAAGGGCTTGGACGACTCGGGAGGAGAATCAGAGGAAAATTTGAGGAGTTTGACGTGATGCGAGCTGAAGCTCGCCTGGCTCGATCGCGACCCGACTCCGCGGCTCGCGCTCAACCCCCCTTGTCTGCGCGAAACCTGATACGTCAATCAACAAGCAAATAATCTGGATTGGCTGGATTTATTCCCCCCCCCCCCTCGGCTAAATTCCGTCAGCCTGCTCCAAGTTATCTCAGCGTGACTGAGCGAGCGCGAGCGTTTCGTTGCTTCGCCGTGTTTTGTGTTTGTTTATGTGACGCGAGCGCGACCGTGGGCGCCGTCTCTCTCTCTCTCTCGCCGCCGCGGTGACGGGCCGTGTGAAATGCGAGGTGGCGTGCGGAGCGATCCGTACGCGCTGTGCACACGAGGATGCAAATCAAAGCCGGCATCGGAAATATGATTGGAATAAACTGAATCTAACAGCCGACTGCAGCAGATAAGGGGGGAGGGGGTGGCAGGATTTCTTTGGGAAGAGATTTTCCCGTTAAAAACAAACCTTCGTCTTAAACAAACAAACACCCCCCCCCCCCTGCAGTCCGGGCCCATCAACATGCAAATCTTACCATCATTGTGTTGTTTTTGCGTGAAGTTGTTGACCTTTGTCACCCTGGCACAAACCCAGTGAGTGAGTTGTCGACTCACTGGAAAGAACTGATTGAAAACCTCGACTATGAAGCGACGTGACTGTGGTCGGGCGTCTCTGGAGGTTCTGTTCCTTTTCCCGCCATGAGAACTTCAAAGTATTGTACTGATTGTGTGTTTTTTTTTTTTAAAAATAAAAAGTTTTTTGTGTCTTTTGACGGCGAAGTGGGAAGCAATTGGTCTTTTCCCCCCGTGTGAGTGAGGGTCTGATTGCATATTAATTTAATCCCCCCCCCCCCCTCCAGTGAGCCTCCGCCTCCCAGTGTTTGCCAAACTGGCGAGAGCAGATGTTGACCTTTCGTTGCTTTGCACGGGGGGGCGGCGGCACTCCATCAGTTCACAGATTGTGCGCGGATATTAAATATTCAACGGAGGTGTGTGCGCAGTTGCGTTAGGTCGGGTGTAGCGCCGTGATTGATCGGTGCGTATTTGTGTATTTGGAGGTGATTTGTTGTTTTGTGCCCGAGTGTTTTTCGCCCTGTGAATTGTTGTCGGGTGAATTTTAATCAGCGGCGCCGCGTAGTTTCGGGTTGTGAGCTTTCTTCGTTCTTACACCAACACATACGTACATACTCATTATTTGAAATGATCAATACCACTAAAAATCATTTCAGATCCTCTCCATTTAATAAAGTTTTATTATATTTCTCAAGCCGCAGCCTGAGAAGAAAGAAGCCAATTAGTTTGGGGAGGAAAAAAAAACCCGCTTTAATTATCAAACTCTACGCCGATGACGCTCTCGTTTTACCGAACATCTCGTATGCGCGTGTTTTTCGATCGGATCGGCGGCGGTGTGGACAGTAGAAGTTGCGCTAAGCAGAAGCTAACGACTCACCGTTAATAGCATTAGGCTAGCAGCGAAATAACAGCGATTAGCAGCGATTAGCGAAATAAGTCTGAATAATACAGCAAGCAAATAAAACGGCGTTTGCGCGCTCTGCGTCAGTTTTGGCGTCTTTCATGAATTTTTTTATGAGCTAATTACTGTGGTGAGCTAACACGCTACACACTGCTAGCCGCTAGCCCGCTAGCTGCTAACTAAAAGTAGCTTTGGCGTCGACAGTGAGTCAGATGTGTGTTTATTTGTGAGGCTTCAGTCGAGGAAAGAGAGAGAGAGAGAGGAAAAAAAAAAAAGTTGTGTTGAAGACGCCAATCGACTGATCAATCATTTATCATCTCTCTCACACAGGAAGTCTTCACTTGTCCTCACTCGAGGATTATCGGAGGAGGATTTGTTCTTCCCGTCGACCTTGTGAGTTTACAGTTTATTCGGCGCCGCCGCGTTGACAGGAAAACGCCGATCGTCTCGATCAATCGCTCATCGCGCCTGCTCTCTCTCTCTCTTGTGTCTGATTGATGTCGGTTGGTGGGCCCGGTCTGGGCCCAAACGCCGGGGCTGTTTTTTTTTTTTTTTTTTTTCGTCCCGGTCCAGCCCTGCATATCAGCACAGTCCGTGTTTTCGCTGACTGATTTGGACCGGGCCAGGTCCACGCCGGACAAACAGGCCGGGCCCCGTCTGATCCGAACACAATTCATTCCGGTCTCTCGGCGCCGCCGGTTGTCGCCGGGCTCTTCCTTTCATCGCCTCTGGCAAAGTTTTTAATCCCGCAGTTTTGGGTCGTTACGTGAACAATGTTTGTTTTGTTTTTTTTTCATTCTCCTGGACACTCGCCGTCCTTCACGCCGCGCAAGGTCGCAAACGCTTGGCTGTCTTTGTCCAACGCCAGGTTGCGTAAGCGGGGAATTGTGCGCGGCGTCGCATTGTCGACCGCATGGCTCTGTTTTTTTTTTTTCTCGCGCTCCTTGCGTCGTGCTTCCCACTGATGCCCCCCCCCTCCTCCACGGCGACGGTGATTATGAGCTGCCAACGTTGTCGTGATGTTGTTCGGACGCGACCGCCGTTTGACGACATCCAGGAAATGCCACTTAAAATGTCACGTCCCGCGCAGAAACCATCGATACAATCATCGTTATATTTCACCGACCGCTGTCGCAGCGCTCGCCGATTTCCCCTATAGCGCCGTCGATGTGTTACAGTTGTGTTATTCTGGTGGTGTTCACACTTCAGCCTCTTCCTTGGCACGTTTCGCCTCTTCGGGTGTTTGTTTCTTGTTTTGCACGCTGGCGCCAAGCGTCCGGCATGCGGTCGCCGCGCCATGTGGCCGCCACGCCATGTTTTAAGGCCCCCCCCCCCACACACACACACACACACACACACACCCCTGGCATCGCTCCTTAGGAGTCGACAGCGGATTGGATTAGCCTGAAATTGATTGTTGTGCGTCCAGGAAGCGTCGAGTGAAGGAAGGAAACAGTTTCCTGGTCGATTAGTTGATGTCATCTGTTAAATGTTACATGCGTGATGTTCTGAACAGTGTACACACACACACACACACACACACACACACACACACATATATATATATATATATATATATATGTGTGTGTGTGTGTGTGTGTGTATGTATGTATACAATGGTATAGAGCGGGCTCACAGCTGGCAGAGCTCAGCTGGGGCCTCGTCACGAAAAAGCCGTGGAGGGAGAAAGAATAAAATAAAAACACCCCTGTGTCCGAGTCGCTCCCCGTGCCATCCTCGCTTTCTCCATGGGGACGACGCTACTGTACCGAGCTGTGAACAAAACAAGCGTCCCCCCCCCTACCGTGGATTTCCTGACCCAACAGGATTTTGAGGGGAGAGCCGGTGGTAGAATTGAGCTCCCTCTGGATTACCCCAGCTTGGGTTTTTTGGCTCGGCTTGAGACAGAACCCTGGAGAGCTTTTGGGTTGTGTTTGAGTGTGTGTGTGTGTGTGTGTGTGTGTGTGTGTGTGTGTGTGTGTGTGTGTGTGTGTGTGTGTGTGTGTGTGTGTGTTTTGTATATGTACCAGGGAGGGCAATTACGGTTCTGTACATCTGCCACTTCCTCCCAAGGGAAACGGCCAGGAAGGTTAACCTAGTTTCCCCCCCCCACCATCAGGGCACTGCAGGAGTCGTGTGTGTGTGTGTGTGTGTGTGTGTGTGTGTGTGTGTTTGTTCTCACCAACTGTGACCGGAGAGGTTGATGCTGAACAAGCTGAAGTCCCTTATTCAAAGATGCGACTGTTTCACTCATTGACTAAAGCAGAAAACGGGGGAGCAGGGGTTTGTTGTAACGGTCGGACCCCCCCAAACACACACACACACACACACACACACACACACACACACACACACAGCCAGCTTGTATTCTAAACCCTCGCTGAGACAACAGACAACGCAAGACATTCGGAAAAACATCCCTTTGGATTTTGGCGGCGCAGGTTTGTCACAAACTCACCTTTTCATCCACCAGACATAATAAATTGTGTGTTTGTGTGTCGAATCGGAGGAGTTACGCAACAGAGCGAGCGGCGCAGATGGTCGGCGGCGTGAATTTGCGCCGAGCAGAAGTGGTCTGAGAGGTTTCCATTTCTATTCTTTTCCCCGTCGTGAAACTGAGTCACCGTCCATTGTGAGCGACGTGAATTTCGAAACGAGCGCGGCCGCGCTCTGCGAAGGACAAAGCTGCCGGCTCTTAATAACCACCTTTCAAGCCTGCAGGGGTTGAGTGTGTTGAAACTAAAAATAATGTGAGTGCTTTCTTTTTTTTTTTTTTTTTTCAGAGCACGGGACATTGTGCGGGCGGAAAACTAAAAACATACAGAAACCTGATGCAAAGGGGCTTTGGTTTTAGGAAATATATATATATAATAATTCAAATAGACGGTCGCTGCGAGTGCAACAACAACAACAACAACAACGAAAAAATCTACAATTGCGCTGTGTCAGTGCTCAGTGTAATTACTCCCCGAGAGGAATACGTCTTTTTTTTTTTTTTTTTTTCCGAGAAAAGCATAAAATTAATTTTCTTTTTTTTTTTTTCTTCCAGTAATTATTTGTAAACTCTTTCTCACTTCTCGTTTCCAGTGGAGAAGATTGACGGGGAAAATAAAGCGCCTCTTATTGTGGCGCTCCGCAACGTTTTCCGAGGGAAGCCTGAATCTTTAGCAATTAGAACGAATGTCAACCGGGCGAGGAAGAGGAAGAGGAGGAGGAGGAGGAAGTGCAGGGAGGGGGGGGGTGGCGGCTAATTGAAAACATAAAAAGATTCCTGAATTATTTCTGGAAGGAAACGCATGAAACAGGTTGCGGAGGGGGGAATTATTTTAATAATTTGCATCATTAGGCGAGAGGAGCGGCGCCGCGTTCGCTGCCGGGGGGAACCGATGGGAAAAACGTGCGCCCTCCCCAGCGGGAAAACCACACGGAACGCCTCCTCCGCGTTGCGTTTACCTTCACGGGAAAAATCCTCGGGATGGTTTCGCAATTTTTTTCCCCCCCGTGCAAAAAAAAAAAAAAGATAAATGTGAAAAGACGTGAAAATTGCCAGGGCCGTCAAGAGGAGAAACCTTTTCAGGCGACGCCGTGTCCGTGCACAAAGCAGCGTCGCCCCCCCGCCACCTAACACACGTTTTTGTGCGGAACGCCGGCGGCCAGACGGAGAAAAGGCAGCGGCGTTCCTGACTGCGATCCGTTTAAAAAAAAAAAAAAAGTAATCTCCTTGTATCTTCCAGCAGCGAGTGAACGGGGCGCTCGCCTGTGGGAGGAAAAATGAAAATGACTGGGGGGGGAGGGCGATGGCGATGTCGGATTTTTGCGGTGCGAGCCCCGGTTTATCACAAATCCATAGATTCCGTATTCAAACGGGAAAGTTGAGCGTGTCGCCAACGCAGATGACCGACTCGGGTTGCCCCCGCCATATTCCCATGCCCCCCCCCAATAATGTTGTACAAATTTATCGTAGCTTCCCCAGACACCGTGTCACCGTGACCTTTTACGGAAAAGGAATAATCAGGTTGTTTTTTTTTATTCAAACTTTTGGATTCGGCTGACATTTCCCACTATCAGTCAGATAGCTTGTGACATAAAAGCATCCGCGGGGACCTTTTTCCACCACTGTAGGGGTGGTGGTGTTGGTGGGGGTGATAATAAGCAAGGGTGGAGGCTGTTTAAATGTACTAATGCGACGTCTGCAGACTCTTCACGGTCCGGAGGCGCCGTGCAAACACGGTTTCTCCACAACAAACAGAAAAAGAAGAAAGAAAACGGTTTGTGGTGCCCAGTCGCGCGTCTCCTGCGTTAGCGCGACTCTCACCAGGAAGTGGAAAATCGAGGAAACAATAACAAACGTGTGTTTGTTTTTTTAGATGATGAACGCCTCCCTTTTGCGGGGCCTGGTCACGGCGGGGCGAGAGAAGAGAGAGTTTTTTTTTCTCCACGGGGACGAAAACGTGAATGGAAATTTAAAAAAAAAAAAAAAAAAAAAAAAAAAGCGGCAGGAAGTCATTCAGTTCGAGTTCAAGTCTCCGCGTCACGATAAGAATGTAAAAATCAAAAGGCGGTTCAAGTCAAACAAAGCGAGGAGGCCTCGAGCGGCGACGGTGTGATGATCCGGCCAGGTAAATATAAATAAATAGGTAAATATAATGTTGATGTAAACTCGCGTGCAGTTCCTCGTTTGGCCACTAGAAGCACAATCTGTGTTAGTGCGATCGGCCTTAATGCAAATGAATATTTGTTTTCTCTTTTTTCAGTCGAAAGATAATCAATACTGTAATTTAGTTTAGTTTGGGAAACCTGCCCCCCCCAGCTAAACAGCAGGGTGGTACATTATCAATAACATTTAATAGGATGGGGGGGGCAAACGTCGTGTCGACACTCGTCATCAACTCCTAAAGAGTCGGAGGAAATCGCTAAACTCGTGGCGAATCGCTTGACTCCCGCGCCCCCCGGGAGCCGGCGCAGATGTTGCCCGTTTAAAGTCGCCGTAAATCTTTTGTTTGATTTGAGAATAAATTATGAAGGGGGGGGGAGACTAATTGGACTTCATTTCTCTCGCCGCGTTAAGCTCAGCACCTCGAAAGCTGCGATCAAAACGCCAGAGGCGGCGGCATTGTCGGTGAGACAAAGGGAGTCGACGGGATGGCGGCGGCGGGGGATCCGGCAGACCTGCGTGTTCGTTGGAAGCGAAAATAAAAGAAGGAATTAAACCGCACACCTGCGTACCTTTTTTTTTTTTTTTCGGAGGAAGACAATAAAGAAAGGAAGGGCCTGGAGTTTAAAAAAACGCCGCTGATTTCCAGCGGGAGCGCGTCAGGTGTGAAAAAGACTCGGCAGTTATTCAGCAAAAATGAAAGTTTCTCCACGGAGAGGGAGAGCGGCGCCACCGCCGCCGCCGCTTCCCAGCCAAGAACGCTAAACTGCTAACGTGCTAATTAAAGGCGGCGTCTCCAAAAGGTTTTACGAGGAAGCGGGTGCGTTTGTCGGGGGACTATTTTCAGCGGCGGATTTGTGGCGGCCACTAACCTCGCACTAAAGTCCCCATCCTGAACTTTTCGGGCGAGGATATTTATGCGCGGCGTGAGCTCGACGCTTCGGCGGGACGTGGGACGGCGCCACATGACTCAAAGTCGCTTCAGAGTGACCTGAAGCTGGAATATGACGCGTCCCGCGGGGGATATTTACTGTCCCGCCACGGGCGGGGGCGGGCTGTCGTCAGCCTTCCCGCGGTGCCCTGCCAAAACCGTGAAGGGTAAATCCCCCCCCCGCATTAACGCTCGAAGGTGAGCTGTGATTCGTCTCGTCCGCCGCCGCCGCCGCTGCCGCTGCGGGGTCAGTCGCGTGCTGTCAGCGCGGCGCCTGCAACTCCTCAGGCGGCGGCGGCGACAAAGCGAGGAACCGGAAGGTCGGAAAACTGGGTCACAGTGAAGTTTAACAGACGCCGTCGATTTATGACGTGACAACTTTCATTTTCTTAAATCCCGATTCAGTGTTTGTCACGAGACGGGAGAAAAAAAAAAAAAAAATAGAAAGCGTCTGTTTCCTCCGGCTGGATACTGTAACCCGCACCGAGCGGAGGAAAGAAAGGAAAGAAAAACAAAACATTTCCATTCAACGTGAAAATAGAACAGGAAGTGGCGAGCGGCGGCGGAGCGTATACGTGTGATTGCCTTAAAAAACAAAACAAAAAAAAACAGCCGGAGAATTAGCATATTGAGTGGAAATCCATTATAACGTGCATTATTTGAGTGAGGACCTGTTTCTAATGCCTTGCACTCACAGCACTTCTCTCACATATGCATAATTCAAACATACATTTTCTCACACACACACACACACACGCCGACATTCCCGGACCGAATAAGGCTTGGAAAAAAAGTACAGGCGAGCTTTACGGGCCCGGACCTAAACAAAACGTCGGGGTCTGTTTGTTCTGCACAGCGGTGAGGTCAGGGGTCATCGACTCGAGGGATGAAACCTCCGCCGCCGCCGTAAACACTGGGCAGAAGTCGGAAAAACAAATCGAATCCTGAAATTTTTCCGGACGGGGAAACGGATAAAGCGTCAGTCGCCGTAGTGATTAAGCGCCTGCTCTTTAATTTTGGCATATTAAAAAAAAAAAAAAAAAAAAAAATCAGGTGCGATTAAACTGTCAGAGTTTCTTGGAGCGTTTTCGGGTCGTGCCGTCCGAGCGCGGGTCGTTTCCGTGGCGACTCGGCGACGGTGGAGAATTTTAAACAGCGGCGAGAGGCGGGCAACTTTTAATGAAAGTGTTTTTTTTTACGGAGAATATGAATATGCAGCGGTGCCAGGGGACTCGAACCTGTGTGAATTCACTAATTCAGCGTGATTAATTAACTGATTAATTCACCTTTTAGCCGCCGCGCCGCCGCATTCAGGGCCCTCCGCTTCGTATCGAGCGCGGGCGCCGCGATTGTCCGGAGACTAATGAGTTTCGCAGCCGCTTGTTTTGTCCCGACGGTTCGCTCGTGTTTCGGCGAGCGCGGTCGGAGCGCAAAATCTGCATGCAGTCCCGCTCATTTGAATACGTGAAGGGGCCGCGGGGCTCCTTATTATTCCTTTTTGTGCGTTTTCTCGCTCGCGCTCACCTCGCGGAGGGTGTCGTTTTTTTTTTTGTTGTTTTTAACGAGGCGGACGCGATATTCTCCGGCTCTCCTCGCCGTCGCCGCGTCTCCTCCTGAACGTCTGCGGCGAAGGAGCTTAACCGAAAAACACGCCGCGCCTCTTATGTGCTGATAAATCTGGTTTTTGTCGTTTTTTTGTGCGTCTGAGGGCCATTACACTTCACAATGGTGGCCACACACACACACACACACACACACACACACACACACACAGTATCCCGGCGTTTCATCCGCGTGTTCATTCAAACCCCAGACGCCAAGAAAAACTTTTTTTGTGCTTCTTTTGGAGATGTGAAGCTTTTTTTAAAAAAAAAAAAAATTTCATCCATTTGAAGGGAATTCTGATTGAAACCATCTCACAAGACTAATCTTTTGTTTTTTATCTTTATTTATTATTTATTTTATTTTTATTTTGGGGGCTGGAGCTGGATAAGCAGCTGCACCGATTTTTTTTTTTTTATGTTCAGTGGAGAAACAGAGTTTTTGTGCCGCTGCTTCAAGTTAATGAGAAACTTTCTTCTTCTTCTTCTTCTTCTCCACCCCACCCCCACCCTCTCTCTCTCTCTCTCTCTCTCTCTCTCTCTTCTCTTTTTTAATCAAATTTACTTTAATCAGTGTCTCTCCTCGCTCGTTTTTTCTCGCGCGCTTCGCCGGACGCGGCAGATGGTCGACACGTCGGCGACGTAATCGTGTGATTAGCGGCAACCGGTTATCTAATGATAACACCGTTAACTCTTCTTCCCTCCAGTTTGGAAATACGGGATGAGAAATAAACATTGGGCGGGGGGGGGTCTACTTTACTGATGTGTTTGTTTGTTTGTTTGTTTGTTTACTCAGCGGGGTCACAGAACAATAAATGATCAGCACCGGACTGCAAATCTTTAAAATTCGTACGAACGTTTTTAACGCGGCGTTCTGCACCTCAGCCCCGCCCACGCCGACTCGGTTCCCGGAGTCCGGCGTGGTTTTGGCGCGAGGGAGCGGCGGTCTCCGGCCGGGTGGGGGTGGGGGATGGCGGCGCGCCGCCGCCGCTCCGGGGCCGAGACGCGGCGGTCTGGACCCGCGATAATCCAGCGTCCAAATGTCTTCCCTTTTTGTGCGAACAAATCCCAGCGATGGGGCCAATCCAGAACTCTGTGAAGAGCCGCAGATTTTTCTGTGGTGGGGGGGGGGCTGGAAGGACATGAAAGCAACTGGCTTGCGTCCTCGCCCGCCCCTCTCTCTCTCTCTCTCTCTCTCTCACACACACACACACTTTTTATTTCCACTGGAGCGTTTGCCCCGACATCCTTTAATTTGAGGTGTTTTGCGAGCGTGTCCCGGCCGTGGTCATTTCTGCGCCGCCTCAGGAAGCGAAACGCCGTCCCGTTTTATGCCCTTTAAAAAACAAAACAAAACAAAAAAAAAGACCCGGGGGGGCAGAACCTCCGGCGCGCCGTCGGCCCGAAGCGTCACGCCGCGCTCGCTAACGGGCTTTGACGTTTTTGCCTGCTGCCGCATTTTCATAATTCATCCGTCATGATTGGTAATCGGATTCAAAGTGATGCTTTCCTTTTTTTTTTTTTATTTTATTGTTTGATTTGGAAACTAATCAACGATTTTTTTTTCATTTAAATCTGATTTGCGTTCACGCCGCGACAATAAAGTACGGAAGAAAAGATGCAGAAAATGACTGCGTTCCTGTTTTTTCCCTTTATACGCTCGCGCGGTTCCGTTAAGAACCGGCTACAGAACCGGTTTCGCCGTAAGTCTTCACTTCATGTGAACCTTCCTCGCCCCTTCAGCGGACGCCTGTAATCCGCCGCCCCGCCCCTCCCGGCTCCGGAGCGTTCCCTCGATTGCGGCTGACGCGGGAAAAAAAAAAAAAAGTAATTGCCGAGGCATCGGCTCGGCGGCGTGCCGAAACGGCGTCCTCGGCCTCGGGGAGGGTTTTATTGCCTTCCTCTCGGCCCGCCGGGTTCTCGCCCGAAGCCGCGAAAGTTCTCCCGATAATTACGGTTTGTTTGCCGGGCCCCCTCGTGATTTATCTCCTCCGAACGCGTTTGATTCATAGTCGCTCCGAAACATCAGATTAATTCCCTGCTTTGGCGAGCGGCAGCCTGCCAATTACTTTTAGGGTCGACCGTCATCAGCGCGACGCTCGTGTGCTATTGTGTGGATTCGATGAGCGGGCGTCATTAAACGGAACAATGGCGAGGGCCGGCCCAAAGTCCAAGTCGGGACTCCTGCCGGACCGGTTTTAATAAACTCAAGCCGAAGTCACGCGTAAAGTTTTTTTTTTTTTTTTTTCCGTGGCGCTCGCTCGGAACTGGAGATTGTGACGAGTCGAGAGCAGCTGAAACCCGGCGGCGCATTTTTCTTTTTGTTTGATTTTGACGAGCCCGGTCTGTTCGGGCTCACGCGGCGCGAAGCGGTCCAAGGCTCACCGAGTCCCGAGAGCGATGCTGGCAAATGCTAATGGGAGATTAGGAGGGGGGGAAAAACCCGGAGCGAGGGGAACTGGGAGTCACTTTTCCCATCAGCTTCCACTCCTAGTTCCTCGGGGTGCGGTTTAAATCTGAGAGTCCTGAAAGGAATGACTGGACGAGTCCACGCGTAGCTTAGCTTAGCTTAGCATAACGAGTGGGAGCAGAGGAAAGAGCTAGCCCTGGAGCCGCTCCGCCTTCGTGTGGACACACAGATGGGTCGGCTCCGTCTTGGATCCGGTTTTCCGGTCCAGTTGGTAAAAAATGCCAGTCTTTCCAAACTCTTATTTGTTTGATTTTACTGGGGAAAACTTAACGTACGCCACTTTTGAGATTCTCAGTGCGTTTCTCGCCCCGCCACCCCATCAGCCGCCGCCTGTTATTACGTCTGTCGGTCTGTCAGCGGGTGGAGCGCCCCCACCTCCCTCCACCCACATCCAGGGGTGGGGTGGGGTGGGGGGTAAATGAACGCCGGCCTCAGCGGTGAAACTCTGTTAGGATTGGCCGGGCGTCAGCTCTCATCAGTATTCCCTGATCATTCAGCGTGACGTCGCTCTGCAGGCAGGAGAGTTTCAAGAAGCAGAAGGAAAAACCACAACGGAGTAAATACAGTTCAGCCGTCAACCCCCTCCCCCCCCACAACACACACACACACACACACACACACACACACACACATTATTTATCGCCTCGCAGATGCCCTTCCCCAGGATTGCTCAGTTTGTAGCCCTCTCCTCGCCCACTCTCCATCACTCACATCCAGCTGGGCTGTTTTTTTACCGGACCCGTCGGCCCCCAAACACGCTAACCCAGGGTGGTAGTATTTCAAACTGACGCCTGGTGCCGGTAACCCGGGGGTCCGCGGGGCCCGGCAGCCGGTGCCGGAGCCGGCCCATTCATCTGGACCCACGCTCTCGCTCGAACCGCCGAACATCCACCCGTGCAGGTTGTTTTGGAAATTCAAATGACAGGGACCGCACCTGGTGTCTGGCAGGTGTGGCCAGAGGCTCATTAGTCAAAGCACTTGTATTAACACAGATGAAAGGACATTTTCATGATAAAGACGTCGTGTTCCACATGTGTGAATGCGGGATCCCGCCGGGCGGGGCGAAAAAAAAAAAACTGGAAAAAAAAAGGAACTTTTCAATGCGAAACGTCTTTATTTGCCAGGAGAAACTCAAGGTAACTTCAGAGGCCACTTTCTCCATCTGCCTGTTGCAACTTCTCTTTACATTTTTTTTCTTCCTATTTTTCTCCAGCTGAAGCAAAGAAATCTTTTGTCAACGTCCGAAAACAGCGAGGTGTACTGAGGGTGGGGGTCCTGCGCCGGACTTCTTTATTTTCCTCCTGTCAACCTGTTAATGGAGGAAGGCGGAGGGGTCGCGCCCCCTCCGAGTATTAAAAAGCCTCGTACGATACCTGCCCTGTTCTTAATTAGACTGTTTTTGTAATTTAAAAAAAAAAAAAAAAAAGGCAGGTGCACGAGAAACGTCAGTTTCTATGGTAATAAAAAACGGTTCCTGGAGTCGGAAGCAGACGAATCCCCAGTCGATTCAAAGAGTCAGAGCTTTAAACTCATTTGATTTTCAAAACGTGTGAAATGGACTAGAAGCGGCTGAAACTGAACCGCTGTCGCACGGACTTGAAGCGCGGAGCTCGGGTTTGCGGTTGTTTGTTTGTTTGTTTTGCTCCTGCGAGTTACAGTGAAGAGATAATTAAAAGCAAAGATGCAGACGTTTTGTTCTGTTTGCCGCTCTGCGAGTCCCGGCACACGTGTTCCTGTGACATGTTGTCGTTTTGACTAATTAATTAATCACACAGTACATTGGTTTATTTCAGTGTGTAATAATAACACAATGTACAGGCAGGAAACCCGCTGAAGGCAAATGGTACTTTTCCAACAAATAATTGTTCTTTTTTTTCATCTTGCTTGTCATTAACCCTTCCTGTAGTTTGCCTTCACCGCACGGCTGGTTTCCCCATCATAAACAGCAGGTGGCGCCACTTCCTGTTCGTTGAAGTTGCGTTTGCACCTCGAGGTGCGCTCGGTGCTTGAGGAGGATTTCAGCTCCCGCTTATCCCCCCCTCTTTACCGAGTGACTGCGCTGAGATCAGTTGAAGTTCCCTCCGCTGCCGTCGTCTTCTTCTTCTTCTTCTTCCCGAAACGCGAACGACGCGAGGAGTAATTGCCCACTCCCGTTTTTTTTTCCTCCTCCCCTCCTCGTCTCGAGGATGATGGTCGCCTCCTCGAACGCAAAAAAATGAAGACGATGAAGAGCCAGTAGGTGAGCGGGTCGTGACTCCGGGGGGTTGAAAGTGGTTTTTACTTCCTGACCCTGTTGCTGGGGGCAGCACTGTATCGCAGTTAAAAAAAAAAAAAAAAAAGTATAAGGAGATGCTGCATTTCAATGATGATGTCATACTAAACCAGCGCGCTGCCCTCGACTTCCCAACCCAACTCAATTGAGCGCCACTGCGACGCTAACTCGGTTAAAAACAGTAAATAGCAAAAAAATAAATAAATAATGGAGCGGAGGGGTTTGATGTATTACGGTGCGATGTAAAGGGGGAAAAAAAATCAATGGTGGTAACGAAGTTACTGCGAGGATCCAGAACGCCATGAGGAAGACGGCGAGTTCAGGGCAGTTTCCAGCGGAGCGCGGGCGGCGACCCGGCTTTTTTTTTTTTTTTTGACGTGACGGTTCGAGAGGCGGCGGGATTTACGACCCCGGGGCGGAGGAGGTGGATGAGCGCACGTAACGTCTGCTCTTCTTCACCGCCACCCCCCGTCCTGACTTTGTTGCCTCCCGCCGTTAAATTTATTCGCGGGTGACGTCTGTCAGAAAAACGCCAACCGTCTCTTATTAATTCTTTTTCATCTGCTAATTCCCTGGCTGTTTTCCAGCGAGGTGAAATTGGGCGACGGAGTCATTTCGCTAAGTGAGAGTAATTTTCGGCCCGACTCTAAGAGAGAAAGAAGAGGACGCGCGCTCTTCGTCTAATCCCTCGTCTTCTCTTTGCGCTACCGAAAGATGGATGTGGCGGCGGGTTAGCGGTGGGCGAGCGTTTTTTTACCCTAATAATAAGTTAGTTTACAGTAACGCCAGGATGGATGGGAGACGATAGGCGAATGATTTATTTCGCCGCGCTTCTATTTTCGTCTCCGGGACACTTGGAGCCATCTCGTAGGAATATTAATTGCACCCCCTCTTATGAAAACAACTCAATATCCTTAAAGTAGTCTGGACGGCACAGCCGGGGAGTCTGGCCAAGACCGAGAGACTGTACCGGAGACTTCCGAGATGTTTTCGGTTTCGTTTTGCGGCCGCTGTCGTTAGAAAGGTCTCGCATCGATTTTTTTTTTTTTCTTCTTCGTCGTCTGGAACACGACCCCCACTTTAGAAAGTTAAAAAACACAAGTCGCCGGAGACACACACACACACACAAACACAAAAACGTCAACACAACCCCCCCGAAACCTGCGGTGCTTCTTCTTCTTCTTCTTCATCGTGCAGGAAGTGAGACGCTGTTTTGTTTTTTTTTAACCTTTTTATTTCCTCTGAGGACGAGCGGGTCAACGTCTGTTATCTGCTTCAGTTACTGTAAACCTTAAAACAAAGTGTTTCGAGCAAACAGGAAGTGGGAGATAAAACGTTTACTGCCGCTTTGTCGTCGTTACGACATGAAATAAGCGACATGCAGCTAAAACGGCTTTTAAATCGGCATTTATGTGATTTCTAAAACAAAAAAAAAAAAAAAAAGTGCGTCTTATGTACAACAATAAAAGTGTGTGTATCAGCCCCCCTCCTCTGACAGACTCAAACATGCTTCCACTTCATTTTTTAAAATTCCCAGAAAGCCCGATCTTCACTGCTGTAACGTTTAATCGCGTATGTAATCAAATCCGCCTCGTCTGGCCACGAGCGAGTCCACGTGGCTTCGTGCTCCAGGGCAGATCTGCGGGAATTAAAATGATGAAACCTCTGTCCAGCTCGGCCCCATATTCTTATTATCAATTGATTACCCCCACCCCATATACACACACACACACACACACACACACACACATTAAATGGAGCTTCTCTGTGGAACAGGGGGAGAAACCAAGTGAAACCGGTCGGCTAATTTTGGAGTTGGCTTGAATCAAGATTGCCCATTTGATCCGTGGCAAGGTTTCAAAACAGCTCATCTCCGGGGGCCGCTGTAATTTACAGAGCTTTGATTGTAGGAATTGGAGGATGGGTGGTGTGTGTGTGTGTGTGTGTGTGTGTGTGTGTGTGTGTGTGTGTGTGGTGAGTGTGTGTGTGTTTGGGGGTCACGGGTTGCCATGATTTCAGTCTCAAACTCACTCGAGGAAGATGGAAGATCACGGCCCCTCTGCTAACTGAGTTGAGCGCCGCTAATAGCACTCCCAGAATAATGTTGCTTAATGGGCACTAGCGCAGATGCTAACAAGGCTTTAATGCTAACACACACACACACACACACACACACACACCCCCGCTGTGTGCTTGCTTAACGGACATCTCCGCCCGGCCCCCGAATAATTGATGGTCTTCAAAGGAGATGGGATAACAAGATGTGTGTGTGTGTGTGTGTGTGTGTGTGTGTGTGTGTGGCGGCTCCTGGAGACCCAGCGCCATCGAATCGTCTTTAAATTTGGAGATAATTAATCAGGACGTGGAGGATTTTTATCGCTTTAAGGTGGAGGAAGTTCGGGATTAATGAAGTCCCGTCTCCACAAATCCGCTCCGGCCCGAAAGTTTTCAAAAGGAAAGTCAGCGAAACAACAAAAGAAAAAAACAAAAGCCCCGTTTTTTAAAAAAATCTATGAATAGAGCCAGGCTAGCTGTTTACGCTAAGCTAGGCTAATAAGATGTAGCTTCCCAATTTAGCTCGCCCCAGTTTCTCACCAGGAGGTCAGAGTCCTGAGAGACTATTTCAACCCCCCCCTGCGTGGAAAAAATAGAAATAAGAAGAAATAATAATAAAAATAAAAAAAGAAAAAACACGTCTTTGCTCTTTTTGTAAAACAAAAGCGAAATATTTGAGGCGTTTATGTATGAAAAGTAGCAGCTGTCGTACGCAGCGTTTCTCTGATATCCGACCACATTTCACTGACGCAACCCCGAGATAATTTTATCTCCCCCCCCTAAAAAAAAAAACAAAAAACAAAAAACAAGAGCCTGTAAAAGCAGAAGTAATAATCCGGAGGAAGCAACACGGCGCAATCATAAACTCGTCTTAACTGCGATCGGCAAACGACGGAAAGATTGCGCCTCAGCTGCGCGACGCTGGGGGAGATTTCTTTGTCGCGTCGGCGAGAGGCAATTTTCAGCGAAATAAACCGTGAACTGTTATTGTTGAAAGAGGCGCCATTAAACCCCTTTTTTAAATCACATCATCTTGCAATCCTGAATAATAATAATAATGGTTTTCAGAAGCCATGTTAAAATTGCCAACCCCCCCTCCCCCAGTGAGAGTCTCCTCTCTCTGCCTTTATTCAGGTAATTAATGCTTTCACTTTGAGGCGACGAGCTCCCCCCGGTCACATGAGGGAGGCCATTGTGTTTTTTTTTTGGGAGGGGGGGGGGCACAAAAACAAGAACTCGCTGCCAGTTCCTGTCGACCCGTTCGGCTGTCTTTCCACGAGAAAGACTTAAAGACGTGAGGACGATGTGGAAATGTACGTGTGCTTTTATTTATTTATTTATTTTTTTTAAAGTTAAAAATATATCCTTTGTAGCTGTGTGGGCTGAGTTGACTTTGAGGTACGGCTCTCACAGAGTGAGTGTGATTTTTATTTTTTTTATTTTTATTATTTAAAATTTTTTTTTTTTTTGTGTGTGAAGTACCTCCGTTCTGCTCCGACTGCTGAACTCCCCCGGTGATTTTCGATGCATCTCTTTTTTTCCCGGCTCTCATCTCCTCTGTAAAAAAAAAACAAAAAAAAAACAAAATTACCGTTGGAAAAAACATAATTAAATAATTTTTAACGCTCTTGATCCCCCATTGTTGTCACATTAGATGTTTTAATGACACTCCTGCTCTCCTCACCATATCGTTTACGGACCAATCAGGAGCGTGTTGCACCCGTCGTTGCGCTTTGCTCTGATATTAGCGAGTATTAGCGCGCGCGACCTCATTATTTCATAGCGGGTTGTTCTTCTTCGTTGGTGTCAGGGAGTCAGTTCGGACGGAAACTGCCGCTCTGACTCGCAGCGCGTCGGTTTGAAACTCCCGTGACTCGGACTTCGGAGAAGGTGCGGCGGGTGGTGCGGGATGTGAACCCGGCCTGGATCGATGCCGCGAACCCAGCGCGGGGATTCGCCGCCGCCGCCGACGGCTCGCCCTGTCCAAAAACGCCATTTCCCGCCGCGGTCGCTCAGAAAACATCGGCTGTACCGACCCCCCTCCTACAAAACAAGCCCATTTATCTGCCGCACTCCGCTACCTCCTCACCTCCGGGTCCGTTCCCCTCCTCGCTCTCGCCGCCGCCGCCGCCGCCGCCGCCGCCGCCTCATTAATGGCGGCGGAGTGTGGATAACAGGCGCGGTTACTCTCGCCCGCATGTGTCACATCTTAAATGACTCTTGATTGCGGGGATTTAGCCTGCGGGGAGCTAAAAGCACATCGCCCGCGTTTCCCTTTTTTTTTCTTTTTTTTTGGGGTTTTTTTTTTATCATCATCATCATTGTGCCCCCCCCCACCCCCCTGCACCATTCATAAAGGGTGCGTTCAGACAAAAACCTATTTAACCACAAAAGAGGGGGGGAGCGGAGCGGGACACATAAGGACGGGGGTAAAAAGCGTCTTCCGCCTTGACAGACTTAAGTAGCCTATTACGCGACGGCGAGGCTTTCATCTGTTACTTCAAGGAGGCAGAGAAGATAATCACCACTGTTATTCCTCATCTGATGTGCCCCAAGCCACCTATTACCCAGTGGCCTGCAGCACTCTCTGCTGAATACAGAGGGGGGGGGGGCTGACTGTGGCGAAGCCTCCGAGGGGGGGGGGGGGGGGAGAGAGGAAAGACGAGGGGGGGGTGGGGACGACTGTTTGGAGAGGGCGGCTTCCTCCTGCGCAAAATGCAGCATTTCTCCCCCCCCCAAAAAAAAGGCGACGGGGGGGAGACCCTGCACCTCCGTCCTCACTCCTTCACCTGTAGTAGTATACGGGCCCATCCTCCTCCTCCACCTCCTCCTCCTCCTCTTCTTCTTCCTCCAGCTTACGCCGCCCGTCCCCTATCTCCTGCTGCAGTCTGGTTGTGGAGACATTGAGACATGAGAGAGGGATCATTTGTTGGGTCATTAGTTCTACTAATCAGCTCCTTAATTACACGCCATTGTGTGTGTGTGTGTGTGTGTGTGTGTGTCTGTGTGTGTCCCCCCCCCCCCGGACCTTGGACATGATGCACTCTGACACCCACAAACAAGCGGCCGAACATCGGAGGCGTTCACCTCTGGCCGACGTTCTGTCTGCAGACAAATGAGCGTGTGCGTTTGCAGCAGCCATGTTTTTTTTGTTTTGTTTGGTTTTTTTTAAAAATTATTTTTCATAGAAAAGTCACAGGGGGCGACTGCCGGCCATTTTGGTTCTGCCCTGAGAACTCTAGGATCCCCACACCCCGTTGTTCGGCCAAGTGCAGCTGAAACACCCTCCGCTGGCCTTACAGCACCAAAGAAAGATGAGGCACCCGACACCAACCGCTCATTTTCAACCCCCGACACCTGAGAGACTGTCTGCACCGCAGGTGCGTGATAGGAGAGAAGTGCAAGGTGTTATGGGTAAAAGATGTCAAGTCGCCAGCAGATCTCCTCTTACCGGAGTCTGGTTCGCGCACGGTTTTCAAATTTCTTTGCCGATGATGCGCGTGTATGCACGTGTGTCAGAATTATTCTCGACGAGATCTTCGTCACCTCCTCGTCGGCGCGATTATCAGAGCCGGCGCAGATAAGTCCGTCAGACTTAAGATAAAAGCTACGAGCTGGGGGGGGAGGGGGGGGGATTAATCGGATTCCTGTCGGCCGCCCCCCTGCTGACAAAATCTCCAACCTGGTGGCGATCAAACCTGAGTTTGCCTCCAAACTTTTGATTCGGCAGCCTGGAGATGGATGTAAACCAGGTCGCGTTTCCCATCGTGCGCGGGGAAAGTTAGTTCTCCGACGAGGAACGTCGCAGAAGCTTTAAAAATAACAAAAAAAAATAAAGCAGAATATGGGAAGAGGAGTCCGCCGTGTCGAGGTTAACGCTGCGGCTCATAAACACAAATATTATTGTTTGCAGACGGTCCGCAGCAGATGGCGGCGCCTTCTATAAGGAACGAATGTCGGAATAATAAGTAGGACGCCGCCGCTGTTTGCGCGTGCCGGGTCGCGGCACCGCCGGACCCGTCCGTCGCATCCGCTCGGGGAGCAGAGCTGATGAATTCGAGGTGAGCGGCGCCGACTCGGAGGCTGACAGACGCTCTTATCTTCCCCGCCGATCCCTTTTACAATTAGAGGAGGATACTCGGCGATGTCAATATAATTAATTCAATTATTAAAAGGCCCGAGGCGCTGTGGGGAGGATATGAAAATGACAAAGACTCGCAGGATGGCGAGAGCTGGAGGGTGTTTTTCTTTTTAAACCCGGTGATATTTTGAAAGTTTCCCACAGGTTGATTGTTTTTTAAATGCCAGGAGAGACGTCGTCCCAGGGGATCAGACAGCCAAGGAGGAGCGCTCGCTTTGAATTCCTAATTACATGAGCGCGTTAATCGCTCAAACGGCGAGCTCCCGCTCTCGTCTTTTCGCTTTCCCGCCCGCGACACCTGGGCGTTTTTTTTTTCCCCCTTAGACGCCTTTTCGTGCGTGAAAGATGCGTTTCACCTCAGCCGCCGTGCCGCTCACGGCGAGCGGCGCTTTCGTCGCCGTTGCTGTGGCGAAGGTTTGTAACGGTAGCGTAACATTGGGATTGCGGCGAGCGGCGTTTTTCGCGCAACAGGCGCCGTACGAATGAAAACCGTGTCGTCTGACGTCTTTCTTTTTTTTTTTTTCTTTGTTTGATTGTTTCGATCGATGCGAGATGGTGGTGGGGCGCTGACGTGGGTGTTCAGATCTCGTCTCCAGATTGGGTCGCGGTACAGAGGAGGCGGGGGGACCGGTGCCAGGGCACGGAATCAAACGCCCCATTCAGCGAGGAGGTAAGAGAGGGAATCGATGCCGCGCCCGAGAACATGCGTGCATATTCTCCGTGATTTAGCGCGGGAAAATCTGCGTGTTCGCCCGCCGCCCCCTCCCCCCTCCCCTTAGTCAAAAGCTGCCCCCCCCCCTAGTCAAAGCTGCCCCCCCGGAAAAATCACACTCCCACCGCCTTCACAAAGAGCGCCCGCCACCTCTGTGTTCGG
>JAFBJZ010000645.1:12500-80000 GCA_016785225.1 Psettodes erumei | reverse complement strand
CCCCGTGAATTGATCCCAGCTGATTTCAGGATCAATATGGCCGATTCCAAACCGAAGAAGAAGTAAATTTGCGACGGAGATGCAGCTGTGGAGTAAAAGTGGTGAAGAGAAATGAGAAAGAGAAGTAGGATTTTCCAGGAGAAAGTATTCGTGGTTCTGTGTGGCATCAAACGGGCCAGATGTTCGGGCCGGGCCGGTCCGCTTCCTCCTGGAGTCAGCACCGGGTGTCGGGGGGCGGGTGTGGAATAACATTGGCTTGGGTGGTCTCTGGGTTTAGGTGGAGCTGCAGTGTGTGTGTGTGTGTGTGTGTGTGTGTGTGTGTGTTTTAAAGCCACATACCCCCTCTCCTCTTCAGTCCCTGTACGGGAACCCGAACGTCCGCGGCCCGGGACCGGATCTCTTCATCTCATCCCGGTCTCGAGTGCAGCTCTCTCAGTTTTTTGGAGTCCTTGTTAAGTCTCGCATAATCAGGAACGAGTCCAGGTCCAAGTATCGGGATACGTCAGATCAGGTCCTGAGACGAGTCTTAGTCGAGTCTCAGGTCTCACGAAATCAATCCGAGGCGAGTCACAAGTTTTCGATAACAAAGCGCGAACTGAAGTTCAAAACATCTGCAGTCAAGATGGGACAAGTCCAAGTCCCATGTCCGTGTCAAGTCGAAACTGAGTCAAGTCTGAAGTCTTTATAAAGTCGGTCTCGAGTGTTTGAGGGAAAGTTTGAGTCCAGTGTCAAATGTTGTCAAAGAAAGTTTAAAAATCAAGTCTCAAGTCCGTCGGGACGAGTCAGAGCCGCCTCCTAGTCAAGTCTCACGCAGTTTGCAAGAGCTCGCTCTTTGTGCGATGTTTTTGACACACAACTAAGTCCTTATACGTTCACTACTTCAAGTCGGGTCCAAGTCCGGTTTCAGGTCCTGATTCTTTTATGAGTCTGACTGGAGTTCAGGCTTCGGGTCAGTTGTTTTTTTTTCTCTGTGCGTTTTCACACCTGCCAAAATCTTGTTGTGTTTTTTTTTTTTTTACATTTATTCTCTTTGCACCGGTGGCAGAAAAAGTGTGTGTGTGTGTGTGTGTGTGTGTGTGTGTGGTTAACACAGCTGATCTGATCAACCGTGGTGAAAGTTGCACCTGACCCCTGAGTGCGAGAATAACAAATGGCGGCGAAGGTTACGCACACACTGAACATGATGGAGCGAGTCTGTCTGTAGTTACCTCCTTTTTAACTTGCACTCTGTCTGCCCCGCTTCAATGTTCTTCACCACCTCACCTCCTTTCACACCCGCTTCTGTCTGTGGTTTAAAATGTCATTGAGAAAACCTTGAGATAGATGAGGTCCTCAAAGAGAGGCAGCCGTCAGCCCAGCACTACGGTTCAGTTAAAAACCGTATAAATCACGTGACGACGGCGCCGTTCGCCTTGGGGGGAAAAAAAAAAAAGGCCCTGACGAGGTGACGCTCGCTGGGGGGTGGAGGGAAATGTCGTCATAAAATCAAAATGTGAGCTCGGCGTGGGTGAAATTGAATAACCTGCATCATGTGATTTAAAAAAAAAAAAAAAAAAAAAAAAACCCAACACATTTGAATCTTTTTTTTTTTACCTCCTCGCTTCATGGGCTCCATTTAAATTCAATCAGTGCAAAGTATTTAAAAAAAAAAAAAAAGCAGTTGAAATATGTTTCTCATTAAAGATGTCAGTGGGAGAAGCGGGGAGGCTTTAATCGCCCCGCTTTCTTTTACACCGTAATGGGACTTGAAGCAGCTGCGTCTCAGAGAGTGGAAAATAAAAAAAAAAAAAAATCTGTTAGTGCGTCATGTGGTCAAGAATCATCGAGACCCTCTGGAAACGTTCAAGTTGTGGTGAAGGAAAACGTGGATTATTTCAATTCAGGCGGGCGAGGGCAGGGTGGGGTGGGGGAGGTTCTCCTCTCTGAAGATTTAAAAATAAACGCCCCCCTCCGCCTTTTATCTGGCGAGGCCACATGCAAGTCTTCCCTCTCTGAATTACAGCTGCAGTTTTTTTTTTTTTTTTTTTTTGCGGCAGGTTGCTTAATTCGAAGCAGCAGCGTGCGAGCGAGGCTGAAAAAAAACAAACAAAAAAAAAACAACAAAAAAAAAAACACCACCATCTGGAGCTCCACCCACACACTCCAGCTGCTGCTCCTGCTCAAGGTGAACGGATCGAGTCCACCTTCTGGGACTCTGGCGCCACATCGAGGGGTTCGTTACTTCGTTTGCATCTTTTATTTGATCTGTGCTGCAGACGCCCGTGTATTAACACCTTTTCTCTTTCACTTTACATTCTTATTTATAATTTAAACGATATATGACGATGTTTTCTACATCTTATTTTGGAGAGGAATATAAACTTCTCAGCTCTTGTGCCCCTGTTCAGTAATCTATGCTAATTTGAACGGGTCTTGGTTGTCGGCAGCTTTTTTAGCCCAAAAAGCTAAAATAAAATAAAATAAACGGACAGCTGTTTTATTTTAATGTCTTCCCGCCCCCTAGTGTAAGGTTAAATTGAGGGTCAAAGTTATTGTTTCTTATTTTAAACACAGTTTTTGAATTTTTTAAATTTTTTCATAACACATTACCTGTGTTTGTCAGGTTGTTGTGGCATTCTTCTGCCCCCTAGTGGCCAAGTTGTTGCTAACGCACTTAAAAAGCCGTGCACCTGCAAACGTCATTGTGTTGCCTTACCTTAAGCCTGCCCCCTAGTGGCCATATGTGGACCTGTGCAGGTGAACGCAAGTTAATCAGGAACCAGCGCGACTTCATTTACATATAACGTGCTGCATTATGTGCATTAGCTTCATTAGCTGCTCCGCCCTCTAGTGGCCAAAACAATCTTGGCATAACCTGCTGTCTGATGTAGGACAGGTGAGACTTCCCATAATGCACCTCCCTGAGCGGGGAGCAGCGATTAGACACGTTCCTGTTATTAGCTGCAGGAATACGAGCGGCTCCTCGATGCTTCATGCTAATGAGCGCGATTAGACGTCAGCTTTTAATTTTTTTGCTGCTTCACGAGAATTTGATGTGTGCTGCGGCAGGTAAAAAAAAAAAGAAGATGGATGTGCTTTGTGTGTGTGTGTGTGTGTTTGCTGCTTGCACACACACACACACACACACACACACACACACACACACTCCGTTGACCATACCACATTAGCCACGAGCTATTTATTTACAGCAGCAGAAAGACGCTACCAGGAGAAAACATCATAACAGGGCAGAGAAGCTTCGTCTCGGCGTGAGTGCTGATTTCAGACTTCTGCAACTCTTTCCACGCTCGTGTGGAAAAAAAAAAACTCGCTGCTTGTCTTTCCAGGTTTCTTTTTTTTCTTTCTTTCTTTCTTCTTTGTGTGTTTATCTCGCGAGCAGCGCTGTCAGCGTTCTCGCTTCTTGGGAAAGTCATGGGATTCCTTCTTCGAAACAATGAGTAGCGCCGCGGGGATGAGCTGCGAAGGAGAAGACTGCTCTGTTAAAAGAGACCTCGTGACGCATCGGGCCGGTGATGCATTTTGCAACCGAGCGGCAGGAATGAGTTTTTCTGGAAAACACAAGCGAGGACCAGAGTCGATTGCTGATCTGTGACCAGTCGTGAAAAAAAGAGTAAACTAAACAACCCATCTGGACGTGTCGTCGCGACGTACACGCAACGTTTTTGCGAGTCAGCTGGTTATTAGCACGAGCGGCTGCTGTGATTTAACATTTTTTTAATCTGACGTCTTAATTTGATCCACCGGAGCCAGATATTTTTCTGCAGAAGCGTGAAGAGAGAAAAAAAAAAAAAAAAGTGAATGGATGAGAGAAAGAATTTGGACCGAGAAGAGTCCGACGTCCGGAGACGACAACTCTCGAGTGGATGCTAAAAAAAGAAACAAACACAAACAAAAACAACAAACAGCCGCTGACTGCCTCGTCCGCTGCCAAGTGGCCAAAATAAACAAAAAATTATAAACGAGAAACTTGTTTACGTCCAGTAAGACGTCGGTCCAGACCCGTCTCTCGTCCAAAATCACTGCGTTTACATTTTAACAGAAATATTTGAAATATAAAAAGGAGCGATGCACCACAAAAGTGTCGCTTCAGTTTAGTTTACTCATCACTACTTCCTCTTTTTTTTTTCATGAGGTCAAAGACGTTTGATTTCTTCATATGGAAACCCTCCGTTTGTTCACTCGTTGTGTCGTCCCTGATTGTAAATAAAGTTTGTCACGAGCCGCTCGCATCCATCTCAGCCGAACCTCCATTAACGGAGATGATTGCCGACCCCCCCCCCCGCAACTCGCTGGCGGTTGCACATTTCCATTTGCCGCCGTTCATCCCGCAGCGGTACGGAAACCCGACTTCAATAGATGAAGATAATCCACAACAGTGGACGGGAAGCGTTAATTTGTTTGGGAGTTTTTGTGTTTGATCATTATTTCACTGGGGCCTCTGCGTTGCCGTGGAGGAGGAGGAGGAGGAGGAGGAGGAGGAAGAAGCGTCTGCCGGGGGAACGTTCGCCCGGCGACGCCGTCGCACGAGGACGAGCGTTCGCCTCGCCCGTTGCCGTTCGCTCGCCGCGTCGTTGGTTCCGCTTGTAAAAATATTTACAGACGCACAGCCGGGGATCGTGCGTCTGGTTTTATTCACAGAAAATATCTCGTTTGTTTGTGATTAGACTTTTATTTAACCGCCGGGCGCGGAGCTAAACGACACCAGCAAACGAATTTAAACGTCCGTGCGTTACAGGAAACCAAAACAATTTCGTCAAGTAATTTGTTTTGTTGATTATCTGATGATGAGTGTAGGTTACACATCCAAAGTCCAAACACCGGTTCTGTTTCTGTATGAGCTTCCTATCTAACCCCCCAAACAAATATGAATGAGCGTTGACACTTCCTTAAAAACATGTTCCGGTCATGTGACCACACGTCAGTTCGCCTCAGTTTAAACGAGTCAGAGCCCGTTGATTACGACCGACCCTCGACCTCATGACCTCATTTATTTTTTTACTTAATTAGTCTTTTCTGTAACCGTGTGTTCAAATTAATTACTTTCACGAGGGCGTCCCGCCTCCTGGCGAGTGCCGCCGCGCTTTACAAGCGCCGGGGCGCCCCGAGCGGCGCGACTGTCAACCTGATGGATTACCTCCGCAAATGTCTAAAGGTTGAGCCGCTCACCTCTCGACATTTCACCGCACACTTTCCTTTGGTTTCGCTCCGACTCGACTCAGACTCGACTAAAGGGAATCCCAAACAGGAAACGTGGTCTCGGAAATATAAATGTCAAGGAGAGAGCGGGCGGACTGTAAACAGCTGCGGTCACGAGAGAGAACAAACTCGGGAATGTAACGCCGTTCCTTCCGATAGATAATCTGTAATCTGCCGAATGGCGAATGGCGTTGCACCGCCCCCCCGGCCCGGCCCGGCCCGCTCACCGTGAACCCAGAATTTTCAGCGGCAAATGTCAGGCCCCGATCTTGAAAACTAATTTTTAAAAATGAATCCACCGGTTTGTGCTGGATTTGTCTCGCGGCCGAGTTAACCTGTTTTTTTTTTTTTTTTTTTTTTTATCGGACCTTTGGCACCGCCTCTTTCCCACGGATTTATTTTTATCTGATTAGTGATGGAGAGAAATATTTCTTTCATCAGCTGCAGCTTTAAATATTTTAAAAAAATAATAATAAAAGAAGCGTGAAGCTTCATATTTGTTTTGACTAATGCCAGCGTTTCCCGGGGCGATCTTTTGCTGCTTTTTTTTTTTTTTTATTGGGGGGGACGTGGCAAAGAAAAAAAAAAAATTAAAGCGGCTGAAGAAGCGTTTTAACGTCCGCTCGGTCGGAAGACGAGGAGCCGGAGCGTGGGCTTGAGGCGGTCGGCCGAGGAGAAAGGAAAGAAGAAGCGCTTTAAAAAAAAAAAAAAAACATTAATTATTTCATGGCGTCGGGAAACTCCGCCCCCCCGCTGGGCCGGTCTTTGTTTGCCCAGAGGTTGCGAGAAGAAAGGCAGAAGTTTGAATCCAGTTCCTCCAACTATGAAAGCGGCTCAAACTGTGAGAAGAAGAGGAGGAAGAGGAGGAAGATCCTGTTCCATTTCATTCGTTAAGACATTTTCCGTTTTGTACTTCCTGACCCGCCGTCGATCTAATTAATTTATGCGGCTCAGCGTGAGCGACTTCTTGAAAAAAAACCCCAAAAAACACATTATTCCTTAATCCTGGCAGCTTTTCATTTCCTCTGTCAACTGGAATTTATGGTAAATGAAAACACCCCGAGTCGTCGTCTGAAAATACTGCAAGATGGTGACATTGAAATATGAAACAAAACTAAATTTATATATATATATATATTTTTTTAGCCTCATTTAATCACTGACACGCTAACAGCTCCAGGTGATTGAGAGCTGCCTCTGCAATTATCATGCGGCGCTAATTTAAAATAATTAAAAAGTAGTAACTCTCTTGTTTTACGGTTGGAAGAAGAAGAAGAAGAAAAGTCTGATGAGATTCACAGTGTACCTTTTTTTTTTTTTTTTTTTGTGTTAGCGGGGCCGAAGCAATCCATCTGCAGATGCTGAATATGTGCAGCGAGAAGCAATTTAGTTGGCAGAAATTGGAATCAGACAAATGATTGAGTTCCCGCTGAAGTCCTTGTTAGCTCAGAGACCCGGTGCTTTGGGAGTTAATGCGTCAGAGCTGCAGGATCTCACGTCTTTTGGCGGGGGGGGGGGCGGTCCCTCGACGGACGCCGCCGCCGTCGACCTCGCAAACCGCAAACGTTTTCGTTAGTGCCTGCGCTTGTTTTGCGTTTCCGCCCTGAAACTTCGGGAAGTTTTGGCGAGCACGTATGAAGATGCTTTCGGTCTTGAAAGGCTGATCTTCTTTCGTGTTGCCGCTTTGCTTTGGTTTATCCGCACCCGGCGCCGGCGGGGTCGACCATAGGATAATCTCATTAATCAAGACTCAACGGCGAGGAGGCCGCAGCGTTCCAACGAGGAGTTGTTTTTTAATTAAAGCTTGCCCCGCCCCCGAGCTCGGCCCGACTCCGTGCGGCGCCAAGCGATTACGCCGATTGATGGTCTGAAAGTTGTTGACGTGGAGCGCGGCTCCGACCGGAGGAACCCAGGAGCTCCGCCTCCCCCCACCTCCACCCCTGCGCACCATCATCCCATTCAAATGGAATGTAAACCCCCCACCGTGTCAATACCTCTCACCCCCCATCGTCACACCGAGCTCCACAAATCAATCTGGTTTCATAAACACATCTTTGTCGTTGTTGTTGTTGTTGTTGTTGTTGTTGTTGTCGTTGCTCATTAACTCCAAACCTAATTTAACTGCAATTAGTAAAACTGCTCTTTGGGGCCTGTGTTAACACACGTGTGTGTGTGTGTGTGTGTGTGTGTGTGTGTGTGTGTGTGTGAGCTCATTGGGGGGAAACTACCAACTAATTTGCAAAATGATAAACATGTAGTTTTTTTTATTGTTTTTAATACGTTCTGTTATTTATGTTTGTTTTATTTATTTATTCGTGACCTTTACCCTCTCGTCTGTTATCGGCGAGCTCGCTGTCGTCGTCACGCGTGATTGACAGCTGGAGCGAGACGGAGGGGCGGTTCTTAAACTGCGTCGTCGAAGGATTAAATCTGAACGAGCGGCCGGGTCTGTATATTTTGGAAGGTTATTCCAGGAGATTAGCGGCCGGTTTTATCCCGGCTGGGTTATGATGAGTCGGCAGTTTGGCGTCTTTCCTCAAGGACGCTCGGACGGGGGAAATAAACCGACGAGCGCGCGGCGTCGAACCCGAACCCGCGACCCCTGGACCACCTTGAGCCGGCCACCGCCACGACGGGGACGGAGGTGAAGTCTGTGGGTTTAATTTCCCTCACGAGGTTTGTGTGGCGCCGACAGACTTTTGGCGGCGGCGCGAAAGTTGGAAAAAAAGGAAAACACGGATCCGGATTTCGCTCATTCGGCCGCTTCACGATGTGAGCGATGCTTTTTCCTGCCGCGCTCCTGCGTTAACGTCGTTTTGAGTGAGTCGGGTAATCTGAGGGATTACATGTTCCTTTCCTCTACAACTATAGAGAAACTCTTGAAAAAACACTTTTTGTTTTTAAAAGTTAAAAAAACAAAAACTTATGCAACAGCCAAGTGCTGTGTGTTCCATCAACACAGAAATCTTTGTGTAAACATGAACATGTTAAACGCACACGGAAGGAATGAGAAGTAACAGACAGCTTTGTGTAACCGTGTGTGTGTGTGTGTGTGTGTGTGTGTGTGTGTGATAAGGGTTTGAATGCCGCTGCAAATCTACTGCAAACGAACATCCAGCTTCATTGTCAGTCGAGAAAGGAAAAAAACCCCAAAACAGAATATCCTTTATCCGGGCTTACGTTCTCGCTCCGGGCAGATTGTTGTGTGTGTGTGTGTGTGTGTGTGTGTGTGTGTGTGTGTGTGTGTGTGAGTGTGTGGGGGGGTTCATCTGAAGACTTACTTAGGGATGTGGACAGCTGAGCTCATTCCGCTGGGCGATGAGTTCCAGATACCGGGATGAGATTGCGGAATAGGTCCGGAGTAATCCCAGGTCACCTTCATACCCCCCCCCCCCACGTTTGGTTTGTGTGTCTGTCGCGAGGGACGAGTTGTGCGTCTGTACATGTGGGATGTGGGGAAATGCTGCGGTTCAGCGGGTCCTATGAATACTGTATCAGTACTGTAATTTGCATAAAACATGAGAGTTGTGCGAGCGCCCCCCCCTCTTATTTTTAATTTACGCCGGGATTAGAGGGTCGTGCAAATATTCATTTACTCCCTGTTCGGCTGGTAGGGAGGCGGCGGCGGCGGCGGTCTGCGCTGCCCTCTGCTGGTCGTGGAATAAAATACACGATGGAGACGGCGCGCGGTGCTGACTCGCCGTTTCCACGACGACGAGCCCGCTGACTGATTCGCGCGGGTGTCGTCAGGGCGTGAAAAATAGATGCCGGCGGTAGGAAGGCGCGATTGGTTTCTCGTGTTTACACGAGGCCGCGAGTCCCGCGGGGGGAAAGGGACGAGGTGGAGACGCGGTGAAAGATGGATGAAGGTGGAGTCGGGGCGATCTGTGGTTCTCTGATGACGGAGGAGAAAGATCACAGATGGGTGGGTGGGGGGGTCGCGATGACTTCTCCGCCTGCGATAAACTCCATAAGAGCTGCGTGAAGGTGCGAGGCCCGTCCCGCCGCGGCTGCGGAGGAGGATAAATGAAGCGCACCTTGTGCACCGAACCTGCAGAAAGTTGTCAGAGCAGTTTTGAGGCGATCATCGATCATTAAATGTAATTTTTAAAACTTTTTACAATTTCACAAAACCAAGCGTGAACTTTTTTTTTTTTTTTTTACAGAAGTCTCATTACCCGCTCTCCGTCTCCGTCCGTCACCTCCACCCGAACGCCAGCGGTAATTACCGCACAAATGGGAACCTGAGAGCTCCTAATGCGCCCGACGTCGACCTCTCGCCCGCGGACGCACAACCGCTCGCACCATTACGGCGAACGACACTAAAGATTCCCGCGGTGTCCGCCCGGCTGTCGGCGTGTCACTCCTGACATCAGCTCGAGCAGGACGCCTGCAGTTCCCGGGGCCGACCAGCAGGCGTCGCTCTCAGACTGGCGTCTGGTTTTAGATGTTGCCACCCACCCGTGATGGATGAGGGGCATCAGGAGTATCAACCGCCCATCAGGTTTCCATGACAACGTGGCTGGAAGCGGCGGCAGAGGATTCTGCTCAACTTTATGAAATGCTGTGTATCGATATGAAGAATTGATCATCGGAGGAATCGTTGGCGGCGCTGAGTCAGACTCGTTTGCGTGACACGAACGGCGTCGAGCTCGGCGTGCCTGCGACCTTTGATGATGTCATCGCGTCAAAATCACTGCTCGCACCCGAGGAGCCAGACGATCACATCACACTGCAGGTGCTTTTGCTATCGCTATTTCCATTTAGACGAATGATTGTGGATCATCGATTCATTTTTTTTTTTTTTTCTTCCCCAACTTCTGACGATCGATACCGAATCTTCGACTCGGTCGCTTTAGTTGGAAACTTTTAAACGGCTTTTCGTCCCATTCGAGTCGCACTCAGCGGTTTTAACGGTGCCGCTCGAAAAAAAAAACCAGCTGATTAATGGGGAAATTAGGAGGAACCTGATCTCAGCCCTGTGGGACACCCCTGGGCAGGAACCGAGGTCCAAACCGGGAACGGGTCCCTGCAGTCCAGGATCTGGTGGAAAACCTCACGTGTTTTTTTTTTTTTTATTCCTTGAACAGAAGCAACTCGATTAACTGTCGTGCAAGAGGAAAAATTATATTAATTTAATCCGGAGAAGAAGAAGAAAAAAAAAAAACCCGCGGATCTTTTCGCACGCCGTCGCTCTCGTTAGCGCCGGCTCCCCCTCCTAATTCGCTGGATGGGCGACGCGTGCCCTCCATGGTAATCCGCCCATCGGGGGCCTTCACGTTCCCCGGGTGAATTACAAGTTAATCTCTTTTTAACAAACGCACGAGGCTCGAGCACCGCTGAAAAGAAAAGGGTAAAAAAAAAAAACCAAAAAAACAAGCAGAAATGAAACGGGGTGAATCAGCCTTTTCTCCTGCGCCGCTAACTGAGCACAACCACAACGCTCCTGTCACATCTCATTATTTTATTAAGACGCGGCAGAACCGCCCGGCTCGTCCTCCTCTCAAATTATTTGTCCATCTGTCCCTCCACGTCTCCGAAGTCTCCGCCCGCCGTGACCTTTAGTTTCCCACGCCGCGCCGCTCTCCACCTCCGCGAGGTGTGGAAAGTAAGCGCGCACACGCCGAGGTGCAGAATCCAGATGAACCTCGTTGACCTCGCGCGGCCGACCTGTTGTGTCGTTTACGTCAGCTGTGTGTGTGTGTGTGTGTGTGTGTGTGTGTGTGTGTGTGTGTGTGTGTAGACAAACACAGGCGGAAGTTTTGAAATTAAAAAGTGCCGCTCTGATTAACGCTCGCCGAAATCAGTCGTCGTGTCGTTGCGGGCGATTTACGTGATGGTTGTTGTTGTTTTTTTTTCTTCTTCTTTTTTTTTTTTATTTTAATGACGACCCTGTGGGGAAAAATGAAAGAAGCGAGAGTCGGTTCTGTTTAACACAATTACGGGCTCGCAGCGGCGGAGGGCCGAGTCATTTGCTGCTTTTATGAAGCCGCGTTTATCAGACGCCATTAACTTCTGTGCAAACCGCGTCCGCCTGAACCGCGCCGTACGCCGACCTTTGTTCTTTTGTGCGTTTTGTCGCTCTGCGCCTGTGTGGAAAAAACAAATCGGGTCGCGTTCAGCCGTCACGGGCTTTTGTTGGCAGGAAATCGCCTCTTTTTCCACTGAAAATCCGTCTCCGGATTCCTCGGAAGTGTGAAGGGCTTGACGGCCATTACGGGCCTGAAACGCATTAAATGAGTTCTCCGCAGCCAGAACATGTCACGGGTCCATTTCGGCCCATTCCCCTCCACGGCGGCCCGGTCGCTGGTCCCGTTGCCGTGGTTGAGTGTCCTCGCTTTAATAATCCGGCTCCTTTGTGCGGGAACTTTAATGCGCCAAGTGTTTTTTTTTAAATTTAATTAAAGAAAAGACGCTGCAAAGAAACGCACGTCCTCACCTGTTCCAGAACCAGAACCAGAACCTGCACACCAACCCACACCATTTATCGGTCTCGGTCTGAATGCTCGGTCTCGTCTGCGCTCACCGGCGCCAAATGAGATAAACGATACATATTTTACCGTCGGAGGTCGAGTAGTACGAGGTTTCAGTGACGGCGTGTTTGTACAAAAACACGGAAGAACGTGGGAGAATGTGTACATCATTAAACGACACAAGAGCTGGGCCAACGTGACCCGCCGCAGCGTCCCGGTGCACATTCAACATGTTTGTGGGTGTGCGCTGAAAAGGTTGTATGTTTTTCTCTCTGTGTGTGTGTGTGTGTGTGTGTGTGTGTGTGCACTTAAAGGTCAAACTGACCCGTGTAGTAACGAAGCCTGATTTCCTCTCGGTGAGTCAAAGCTGCAAGAGGAAATATCTGACGCACTCCGGCGGCGGCGGTGCGTTGCCGGGCAGGACGAACTCGGCGGCCGAGGGACAAAAAAAAAAAAAAATAAAGGAGGAAACGCTTCATCGATGAAGTTCAGGCATCTCCGTCTCGTTTGAAAGTCCAGGAGTCTGATCTGGGTTCAGACGGCGTAATGTGCGCTGACTGTCCGCCACGTCTCAGGCTGAGAATGATGGGAAATCTCGGCCCGTCATGTGACACCGAACCACGACGCCCCATGTGTTTTCTGTTCGTGTGGACGAGTCTTGTCCTTATATATATAAATATTTTTATTTTTATATTTTTCTTCCTGTAAACGTGGCGACGCTTCTCCGTGTCTCTGTCCGTGGTCCTGAAAGCGTCAAACCTCCTTCTGTACACCTTGAACACGCACCACTCCTCACAAGTACTCGCTGCTACTGCTGGTATTTCATTAGTACTACCATGACTACTACACCTGCGGTCTCAGCTGGCACAAAGCGCAGGAACGTAGAGCCGCAATAAATAGAAACGCCTCGTCTCTGGCGTGTGCAGGAACGTGACGGTGAAGTCGTCCCGCCTCAAGCGGCGGCTGAGTTTTTTTTTTTTTTTTTCTCGTCTCGACCTTCGCAGCGCACAAAGAGGGTTGTGTATTTTGAAAAGGTCAGCCTCGCTGTTTTCATTCTCTGATCGAGTTTTTTTTTTTTTCTACTTCAATGGAAAATAAAATAAAACACGTCTCCGACTTGTTCAGGAGGGTTTTTATATTTCACCCGGTGAGTAAAGGAGATCTCTGGAGTGTTTGAATAATCCAACCAATCCTGAACTTTTCCCCAACTCGCTCGCTGAACTTTTTGTCCGACCTGCGTGCGGTTTGATGTTTTATGTTGTAGAAGTGTTGTCTCTTTTGTTTGTCCAGTGACTGACAGTGAGACTGTGTGTTAAATCCCAGTCTGTGTTAACCTGGATTATCAGATTATTAGAGAGCGGAAAAGGAGCCTGTGTCCATTCATTGTTTTTTTTTGTTTTTTTTCTTTCTTCCCACTTACTCCATGTGCATCTTTACCATGGTAACGGCTCGGAGAGGCCGTTTCATTCACGTTTGTGTGTGTGTGTACGTACGTGTTTTTAACGTACAACGGTAGTTTGCAAATAATAGGTGCTGAAAGCCGCCGGCTGCGTCCGCGCCGATGTTGTTTGTCCGCAAATTGTCCAATTAGGAAAAGTAATTAGCTCACGGCGACAGCGCGAGCGCTCCGGTCTTTGTGCGTCACGCCGTGCGTTACGCTGATCGAGTCTCGTTTTGTTTCATTTGATCGGCGTCCAACTTCACGCACGTGGAGGTGGGAGGAAAGACCGAGAGCGGGGTTCAGGTTCGTGGAGAAAAAAAAAAAAAAAAAAATCCGCCGTTATGAAAGAGCGGACCTCGAAACGCGACTCGTTTCGCTCGTGAGAGAAAAAGAGAGAGAGAGAGAGAAAAACCTTGAAACAACTTCGCTCTGCAAAGAGATGATGTCACGACTTACGCAACCGGCTCAGGGGCGCACAAAAGCCGCTGTTGATGTTTTTGTTGCCGACAGTGGGGCCGACTGCGCCGCCACCGCCGCATCGTAGCGTCTTTCAGCTGAGTTTTGGTAGAAGTCATGTGACAGAACCGAGTTTTTTTTTAGCTCACAATAATCAGCTCTGTTTTAGCCTCTTTTAGCTCACGCTCTCGGTTTTGTGGCCGCGCTCCACCTGCCGCAACGGCCTGCGACGCGAACTCCTGCGAGTACTTCTACATGAGTACTTCACAAAAGTACTACACGTTCCGAATAAAACCTGAACGGTGTATTTGTTACTGCATCAAATGGTCTCAGTCGAATCCTGCTGCAGCCGCTTCTCAAATCCATTCATTTTAAAGTCCGACGTTCATTCATGTGCGTCCTCTTTGGCTCCTCCCCCTCCCCGATTTATCAGCCCACCGATAGGACGGACAACCACGGGGGTGTGTGTGTTGGTGTGTGTGTGTGTGTGTGTTGGTGTGTTTGTGTGTGTGTGTGTGTGTGGTATAATAGAAGAGAGAGAGAGAGAGGGGGAACGACCACGGTGGCTGTCAGAGCGATGAGCTGCTGCGCTCTGCCGCTCGCACATGCTGCTCCCTGCTCCACGCCGTCCGCTCGTCTTCCTCGCGCCTCCGCCAGGAAATCTTCTACTCCGCGTTCCCATCGGCCGGAGAGGAGGAGGAGGAGGAGGAGCAGGAGCGGCGGCGGCAGATGTTTGAGACAAAAAACAAAAGAAAGGAAGAAGGAACATCGGTGAAGATTTTTTTTTTTCTCCGTTCCCACTCTGAGGGCTGTTGGTTTTTCTTCACGCGCCAAGAGCAGGTGGACCAATAACAACAGAAGAAGAAGAAGAAGAAGAAGAAAAAAAATAAGGGAAGAGGAAAAGGCGGCGCCATGAACACCACGGATCATCACGGGCTGCTCCGCCACAACCGGAGCCAGACTCCGGCGTTGGACGGGGACCTGTCGCCGGAGGAGAAGGACTCGTCTGCGGGATGCTACGAGCAGCTGCTGATCTCCACCGAGGTGTTCCTCACCCTGGGCATCGTCAGCCTGCTGGAGAACATCCTGGTCGTGGCCGCCATAGTGAAGAACCGGAACCTGCACTCGCCCATGTACTTCTTCATCTGCAGCCTCGCCGTCGCCGACATGCTGGTCAGCGTCTCCAACGCCTCGGAGACCATCGTCATCGCGCTCATCAACGGGGGCAACCTGACCATCCCCGTCGCCGTCATTAAGAGCATGGACAACGTGTTTGACTCCATGATCTGCAGCTCGCTGCTGGCGTCCATCTGCAGCTTGCTCGCCATCGCCGTCGACCGCTACATCACCATCTTCTACGCGCTGCGGTACCACAACATCGTGACGCTGCGGCGGGCGACGCTGGTCATCGGCGGCATCTGGGCGTGCTGCATCGCGTCCGGCGTCCTCTTCATCGTCTACTCGGAGAGCACCACGGTGCTCATCTGCCTCATCACCATGTTCTTCACCATGCTGGTGCTCATGGTGTCGCTGTACGTGCACATGTTCCTGCTGGCGCGCCTGCACATGAAGCGGATCGCGGCGCTGCCGGGCAACGCGCCCGTCCAGCAGCGGGCCAACATGAAGGGCGCCATCACCCTCACCATCCTGCTGGGCGTGTTCGTGGTGTGCTGGGCGCCCTTCTTCCTCCACCTCATCCTCATGATCACCTGCCCCAGGAACCCCTACTGCACCTGCTTCATGTCCCACTTCAACATGTACCTCATCCTCATCATGTGCAACTCCGTCATCGACCCCATCATCTACGCCTTCCGCAGCCAGGAGATGAGGAAGACCTTCAAGGAGATCTTCTGCTGCTCGCAGGCGCTGCTGTGCGTGTGACTTTCGAGTCCGTCGGGGTTTTTTTTACGTAACGTTCGCTTTCTCCTCTTCGCTCTCGAGTGCACGACGCCGACGTGTGCGTACGCCGACTCTCCGTCTTTGTCTCTCGCTGTGAAGTGTGTGTCTGCCGTCGCTCGCTGCGAGCAAAGACGCCCGTAACCAAGCACTTTATTAGGAACATCGAAACCCTGCGGCGGCGCTCGTCCGCCCCCTCGCGTCGTTTCATCGCTTCGGCCCGTGCGCCCCCGCTGGACGTTCGGCGTGAACCCGGATTATCGTACTGATGGAGCTGCGGGCGTTTTATTCGCTGACTGTGAACGTAAAAGAAACGACTGTGATGTTTTATTTTTCGTGAACTTTCCTCACGAGCCGATCGTGAAGCAAATGGCAGGGAACAGTCGGATAAAGTGCGTGTTTGCACTAAAAACTGTCAGGTCGGACATCTTGTGTGTGTGTGTGTGTGTGTGTGTGTGTGTGTGTGTGTCGTTGTTCGGTTTTATCTGCACCTAAAGGTGAAACACACAGTAGATTTGTTTGTTTTGTTTGTGGATTTAGGAAGTAGCAACAACAGATCTGATAAAAAAAAAAACAAAACACAGTCACACACTGTTAATTTCCAGTCCAACGCTCTGCTGAATTCGTGGCGTGTGTTGATATTTGTGTATAAGCTGTCGACATGTACGCGGTCTTTTGTCGTACGTGCTGTGGATCTTGTTGCCTTAAAAAAGAGCCTGTGTGACGTCGTTTCACGAACCGACGTGATCAGCTGTTTGTGTGTGTGGACAAAGTTTTCAACGCTGCCTTATTTTGTTTACGCCTTGAAAGTGCATTTCTGGTCTCGCCCGAAATAAAAAATAAAAAAAAAATAAAAAGAGCTTCGCTTGCGATTTGAGTGACGGTATCTGCTTGACCGCTGTAAAGATAACTTCAATAAATCCTGACGCTTCTCTCAGCAGCTGCTCTGTTTGTCGCCGTTCCTCCCGGGCACGCACTCGCTATAACCCCCGAGACTCACAAAACTCGACAACCTGGCAAATACAACAAAACGCGCCTGTGTGAAGAAAGAGGAGAGACGCGTGGAAGACGTCGCCGCTTCCTCCCCCGGGGCCGGAAACAGGAGGTTTGTGCGTGTTTGTGCGTGTTTGTGCGTGTTTGTGCGACTTTTTCCCCCCCGCGGGCGTCTCAGTTCCACTGAATTATTTAAAGAAAACACTCGTAACTGGAAAATAACCGGCTCGAGTTCAGCGCGGCCTCAGGTGCATCTGCGCCACAAACGAGTTCTGATTCGCTCGCGGACCCTTTTGGGTTTGTAATGAAGATACTCGACTAAATCCGAAAAAGACCCAGCGTTCCTTTTTTTTTTTTTTTTTTTTCCTAATTGAGTTACGAAGCGGATGAAATCGAAGGAAAATTCAGAAGTTTTAGCGATGACGCATGTTTTTCCATGTTTTTACCGACTCGCCGTGGTGATGTCATACGGAGGAATGTGCTTAAAGGCGGATGAATAAAGTGAATAAAGCGGATGAATAAGCTCGTGTAAGGAGAATGAACAAATGGGATCAAGTGGGTTTGTGTTAGGGGAAAAAAAAAAAAACTGCTGCAGGTGTGAGTTTGTGCTCCGCTCTCCACATGTTTCTGTACAAACACGGCTCTGATGGTGCCACAGGTTTTTCCCGCGGCGCGACCTTTTTTCTGAACGCCGAGCGAGAGGAGCGTTAATGACGGCGTGGGTTAGAAAGAAGAAGACGTCAGCTGACCTCTCCGCTCCCCCTCGCTGCCTCCCTTTTTGTTTTTTTTGTGTGCAAAAGTCGTGCATTCGCTCTCGATGAGCTGCGATTAAAAAAAAAATAAATTCATTAATTAATTAAAAAATACTTTAACACGGGTGGCTCGCAGATGTGCATCTTTAAAAAAAAAAAAAAAAGAATTAAATAAATAAATAAATAATAAATAATTAAATAAAGGATAAAAAATCATCAAATCAGGATTTGTGGGTAAAATCTTCTCACTTCCTCCTTTTTTTTTTTTTTTTTCCAGCTCTCGGTGGTGATGTAACGCTCCGTCCTGCTGCATCGTCTTAAGAACCAGGCCGAGTCCTAATGAGCTTTAGAGAGGCCGCGGTATCGGCACCGCCGCCGCCGCCTCGCCTCACTGCCCCCCTCATTATCATCTGCACCCTCATTACTCCACACAAACCACCAGTCAGCAGATACACCCTGAAATAATCACTTGTTGTTTTTTTTTCTTTCCTCAGCTCACACTTCATTTAAAAGTGAAGAAGGAGCCTCCTCCTCTTCCTCCTCCTCCTCCTCCTCCTCGCCGTGCCGCTTTAACCTCGGACTCTTGTCGTCGCCGGCCGCGGCGAATAATGGCGGCGTTTACTTCAGAGTCAGGTCCTCTCCGTTAAGGTCGATTATCATGGCGTCGTTGTGAAAACGCACACACGGCGCGGTTCTCCGACTGTGTGATATTTCATTTGTCGACGCTGTGCAGCTGAAACACATCATCATATGTTGATCTTTGGTAATATATGCAGTATTTTTTGAGTTTTTTGAGTTCCAGCCCTTTGTCGACTTCTTATTTTTAGTTGGACATTGTGTAACTGTGTGTGCGCACATTAGAGTGCGCGTCCGCCAGCAGAGAGTGGGTAGTCGTTGCCGTAGTCGCCATAACAACACGCCGGACGTCTTGTTTTTCTCCTTTCGAGACAAATAATAAAGACTCTGAACAAGCTGGGGGCCACAAATAGCACGTCCGCTGAGCAGCGAGAGGCGCCGACGGTTCAGAGACGAGATCGGAGCCAGACCCCAGAACCGGGTTTCACCGGTTCAGTTCTCATCGTTCGGGATTGATCTCAAATCCTGATTTTAGTTCAACAGCTGTTTACAAACCGGAAAACAACCCCCAGCTGTGTCATCAGTGTTAGCCTGTTAGCCTGTTAGCCAAGATGGCGCCTCGAAAGTAGCTCGCTGTGTCACGACCGCCGTGGTGGATCGTCGTTCCTCCTCCCGCTAGTTTTGTGGCGCTAGCGCTAAAGTAAGAGGCTAGCACAGAAAGCTAACAGCAGCAGCAGCTAATAGCACACAGTAGCATGTTAGCTAGCAGCCAAACCGTGTAATGTCTTTTAGCCTTCTACCTGAAGGACTTGCTAATCGCACGGTGAATGTGATGCTGCGACTAGCGGCTGTTAGCCTAGCTTAGCACAAAGGCTGGTTAGGTAGCCTGTTTCTTTCCAGATGTGATAAAATCCACCGGCCATCACCTCTTAGTTAACAAACGCGTCTAACACATCTGTTCTGTTGACGGGACGGTCGCCTCATAGCGCCCGCTGCGGCCTCTTGCTAAGCTAATCCAAGCTAACAGCGTCAGAATGGATGCACCTTCACGCCTCATTGATCTGTTGACCCTGCGACCTTTGCTCCCTCGCCACCCACCCCTGACTCCTCAGCGTTCCGGGGAGCGTATGTCTCCACATCGGAATGTCGATTCTCCTGAGGAGGAGGAGGAGGAGGTGGGAATATCGATTCTCGTAACCCCCCCCCACACATCCCCAGCACAGCGTTGACTGAGTGGGCTGCAGTCGCCCGGGGGGTCACCGGGTCGCCCGTGACGACGAGCTCACTTCTGTTTTGTTTTTTTTTTAACAGAAGCTGCACTGTTTGGTCGGAGCATCCACCTTTGGGGAGGTTACTCCACCGGGAAGCTGCTGCGTCTCCTTTTCCCAACTCTCGGAAAACGCGGCGCTAACGTGAGAAGTGGAAGGTCGAGGAGGGAGTTCGGTACGGTTCGGTCAAACTGTTAATTACCTTGGCGACCTTTGCGCAGCAAACACTCCGGCGCCTGATTAGCACGATTGTCGACGTCGACTTTTTGACTCGTGAAGCGAAAGAGTCGGGGAAACGGCCAACGGCGTCTTCTGTCCCCGCTGATTCCAACACATCTTACGCGTGAACGTCGCTCGAGCGTCGTGGACCGCAGCTTCAGCGGTTATTTACATGTCATTTGCATAAAGACACGCTCCGGTTCATTCGTGTGTGTGTGTGTGTGTGTGTGTTGGGGGGGGCTCGGCTCTGCTCTGCACAACAGAATTTGCATAAGCTCCTTTGCATCCATTATCCGGCGGCTCCTGTTCGTCATCGCTGCTCTCAGTGAATCCACGTTGCCCTCTCGCCTCAGATTAAAATGTTTGGGATTTTTTTTGGGCTGCACCATCAAACCACTCTCTTGCTCTCTTTACTTTAACGAGACTTTTCCGTCCGCCGATCGAACAGGAAGGCAGATTACAGGCCGCGAGTCGTCCTCTGATGTAACCTGAGGACGTTCGTCGCTCCTCGCCGTTAAAGGAACGTGCTTGTCAGAATGTTGTTTGTGGAAATGACGGGTAATTCTGCGCGTTATTTGCATTGAGTGCGGTTGATTGTTCGGGGAGCCTGTTGCCGGGGAGAATAGAAACCCGACAGGCTGTTTTTCTAATAAAATGAAACGTTCGTTCCTGTCTCTCCGGAAACTGAGCTGTTCCGTGAAGTAGGTAGCGTAAAAAGCTAAAGGAAAAGTTGAGCTAACGGATCATCCTTGGATCTCTGGACTCTTCGTTTGTTTGTGGTTGCGTGTGATCTCCTCCTCCTCCTCCTCCTCCTCCTCCTCCTCTGCACTTTGTGTAGGAGGAGGAGGAGGAGGAGATCTGCACAAACACGCCGAACAAAAACTGATTAATGGATTGTTTTGTCTCCCGGCAGCCTCCAGTGCAAACCTCTCCGCTTCTTTAATTATTTCAGTTGCCTTTGCGCTTATTAAAACCACAAGGTGACACGCCGGCGGATCGTTTCCCGCCTCGCCGCGATCGATGACGGCGCATCGCATCGCCTGATCGGGACGTCTCTTAACGAGTTACGTAACACGGGGGAAGTCGACGACTCAGCCTCCGCTTGTTGTTGTCATGACGATGGCTCGCGGCGCAGGAGGTCAGCGGGTGAGTCACGTCCTCCTTCACGCCCCCCCGGGCCGTCGGAAAACACCACAGTCGCCTCGAGAAAAGTGGAGGGTCGCAAAGTTCCTTCCCGGTTCTGATCCCGTCTCTGGGCCAAAAAAAACCGCTGCGTCGCTCCGTGAGTTATCAGACTGCATGATGGGAAACGCAGCGCGGCCTTTCAGCAGCGCTAATGAACCAGTTACAATTCTCCATAATGCCAAATCCGGCCCTTTTTGTCAAAGTACTTTGTGCACAATCAAGTGTCGTGATTTATTTATTTATTTTTTTGCCGCCCTCCCCCCCATCATCCATTATCTGGAGACTCTCGCTCTGTTCATTATTCAAATTTTATTAAGTGCCAGGTCCCGCTAATGAACCGGCAGTGTGGAAGTTTGACGTCGCGTGCGGCGGCGGCGGTGGCGGTGAGAGCTTCTACCAGCGCGGCGCTCTGCTCCGCGAGGGCGAAAAGCTCGCCGCCTCTCAAGCGCCTTTCTCAGCCGTTCAGCCTCGCGGCTTTAGCGCCGGCGCTGATTTCCATAAGTCAAGCGTGTTGTGAAACGGGTAATTTTGCTGGCGGCGCGTCGCGCTGCGCTCAAGTGTCACCTTTAACCTTGACGGAGGAGCCGGTGACCGGTGGCGCTTCCTCGCGGCCGAACGTCGCGCTCCGGCTTCCTGGATTTAACGGCCGATCGACGGAGGGGGCGGTTCCGCCGCCGCCCGGGGCCGCGTTATTTCGCTCGTCGCCTTTTCCGACTCGGCGCCGAGCGCGAGAACAAAGCCGGCGAAAGCGAAAACATTTAAACTCTCGGCTCTCTTTGCTGTTTCTCTCCTCCGCGCCGTTTTTTTAGCCTCCGGCTCAAGGCCGCCCTGTTTTTCCTCTAAATGTCGAGGTAAACACTTGGTTTTGTTCCTCGGTTCCCTTGAAAAGACTTTTAAGAGCTCGGTCTTTGTCTCGCTCTCGATCCGTTAAAAAAATCCTGCGTTTCACCTGACGAGCGGCGCTTGTTAACCACGTGATCGATCCATCAAAACGAACACGCGCCTGTTTTATCTTGAGTGTCCTTGTGTGGGCGTCGAGCGTCGCAATGAAATTAACAGAACGGGGACAAGAAGAAATGAAAGTGAATAAACTTTACGAATAAGAAATCCTTTAAAAATGAATCTACACAGATTATAATCTGCTCGAGGTGAGGCCGCGGCCGTCGGATTCAGATGCCGATGTTTGTTTTTTTTTCCAGTGGTAATGAAGGGAAAGTCCATTTACAGTAAACCGGATTCCTCCACAACCCGTGGTTCTGCTGTCAAAGGTCACGTTTGTTGTTGAGGAAGAAAAAAACAGTCGGTTTGTTTTGCTTGTGTGTGTCGGTTGCGCAACACAGAGTCTTTTCAGAAAAGCCCGTTTTCGCGCGGCGCTTTGTCGCGTGTCTTTTGTGCGGCCGGCCCTTTGTCGGGCCGGCTCTGTCGTCCTTCAGCGAGGTGTGATTGTGCAGCTGAGATCGATGCAGCTCAACCACACACCTGTGACTCTCGTCAACTGAGAAGTAAAGCAGTGTGTGTACGAGTGTGTGTGAGTGTGTGTGAGTGTGTGTTTGAGGCTTTCTGTCAGGACGTGTTACCGACTGAGTGCGCAGCAGACGGTAAAACAGCGCCGGACAGCTGGGCCTAAATAAATAACGCGAATTTAAATGTTTAATGCGAGCGAGTCAAACGTGGGCAGCAGCTCTTCCCCCGATTGGAGGATTCTCCGAACGCTCGTCATCCGTGTACGAGCCGCGGAGCGTTCTGCTGCCGACTGCAAAACGTTCCCAATCCAGCTCCGCCGCCGGAGAACGGTCGGGAAAAACCACAAGCGGCTGCGCCTGCCCTGCCTGAGTGTTTGGGATCGTTATGCAAATGACTTCCCGTGCCCAGGTCAGCTCCGACGTGATTGGTTTGGCACCGAACAATCGGCGGATGACGTCATTAGATATGCGAAAGCACGGCGGCGAGGCCGGGACCGCTGGAGATGAGGCGCTCGGACGTCAAGGACCGTCATTTTCCAGAGGGACGAGTCGGATGATGAATACGCCTCTCGTATTTCCTGATGATAGACTCATTTCCTCTTCAGAGTCACACGGGGTTTCATGTTCTGATGTTCAGATGGAAATGAAATCTCTGAAAGGAAAAAAGTAATCTGCGAGCATGTCGTGGTTTCCCCCGTGCCCGCCAGACGCTGCGCGGCGTTCGCCGTGATTCTGTTATTAAAAAACAAAACGAACGGGTTTTTTAAAAGGGTTCCAGATAACAAGCCTGGATCCAGGTTTTACAGTTCAACAGAAGTCACTGATGTCAGGACTTGAGCCGCGCGCTTCGCGGGTTAATGTGAAATAACAGCATCAACGAGCTCCTCGCTTCTCAGGCCGAGTACGTGGATGTAAACTCCCCGGCCCCTTATTTTTCTGCGAAATTGATTTCCTCTCCCCCCGGTGCTCCAATAAAAAGCCTCATCTTTTGCCGGATGATGAACCGCGCTCCGGCCTCCGCACGTTACCTTATATAATTACGTGTTTCCACGTCACGAATGCCGAGCGCGGTGTAATTTTCTGGAGGAACAAAAAGTCGCTCCCTCGATGGACGCAGATGCAGGAGACGTTTCAGTTCGGTCGGACCCGCGCACCCGAGGGTGTGCGCGACCTCTGACACGAGCCCCGTTGACCTTTCCGGCCCGTGGCGCTGACCTCAGATTGGTTAATCGGTTTGTAATCCTGTTCGTCCCCTCACCGCTCGCACAAAGAGCCGTTGTGGTCATGTGGGAGTGTGTGACTGTGCAGCAGCTCAAAAAAGATGATGTTTTTTCCCTCCATGCAGCTCATCAGAGGTCAGGTATGAATGAGGCCCACAAATAAGGTGAGAACCGACTCGCTGTCTTGGGCGCTCGTATCATGTGACCCAAGTGCGCACGTACCAGCAAAACACAAAAACATGCCGCCATGAGGGGGAAGGTCTGTTCTCCGCAGATCAAACAGGAGTCAGCTGAGGCCGCTTTCACTTCGCGTGCACCGGGATAATCCGCCGCCGCCGCTGCTGCTCGGGCCTCGTCGACCCGCGGCGCCTCTTTCTGTCTCCAAACTTGGGCAGCCGGCGCCGTTGATTCCGCCCAATCAGCAGGAGGAGCGGCTCTCCCCCGGTTCACTTATTTAAATTGAGCCGATGCGTAACTGCTAACAGCTTTTGAGTGAAATGCTAATTTTCCCGCCACGTCCTGCACAGAATCTTTACTGGACGAAAAACGTGATTTTCTGTGTTTTATAACTGACGTGAGTTTTATTTCTCTAACGCGCGAACAGTCGAGAAGTTAAATGTTGATCGTGTGTTTCCGGTCTTAATGCTAAGCTAAGCTAATCAGCCGATTCCCACAGGTAACAGGTTTTCTGGGTCATCCTGTTGTGACGAGCGCAGAGGGATGCCGCGGCACGGACAGCGCATTAAGCCGTTCGAATAAATTTATCCGTTTGTGTGCGACAGCGTGAGCGACACACACAAACGTCACGTCGGTCCGAAACGTCGGGGTCTGTCTGCGGCGAGGATCTTATGAGTTTTAAATCAAGTCGGGGGATAAAGCGCCCCAGATGAGCCGTCGTTTTCATTTTCATTTTAAAAACCTTTATTTAAAACAACAAAACAGTCGACGTGAACGAATCAGCTTGTGTGTGTGTGTGTGTGTCTTCTCTCTCAGGTGTCGGCCGAGGAGCCGCAGTCCATGGAGTCGGCGAGCGTCTCATTTGCTCAGCATTCGCGCTGACCTTTTTCTGAAGGCTTTCACACAAGGAAGGTGCGTAGCGGCGCTCGCACTTCTCCCCGCAGAGGCCCCGCGCCCGTGCTCGGCATGCGAGCGAAGCCTCGCGGTGAGGATTTTACGCTTCCAACCGCAAAGAGGAAACTTGGCTGCGGAATAATTAAGGTTAAAAATTGGGGCCATTTATGAATCCCGTTTTTTAACGTCGCCTCCGGGCTCGTCCTTTTTCCGGCCGGTTCAAACCGCTGTAATGGGTCCGTCCCATTAGCTCGCCACTTTTCGCGCGGCCTCATTCGAACGACGCCACCATTTTCTCTTTGGCCTTTTTTTTTTTGAGCTGAAATGAGGGAAAAGTGCGGCGTATTTACACGAGCGGCGGCTCAAGAGGAAAATGCGGTCCGCCTCTTTGTCCTCGCCCGTTCGCTCTGCGGCCGCGCGGCCTCGGCCAAATGCAACGCTCTCGCTTTAATTGTATGCTTTCTGCTTCTGCCTTCACTGGCGGGAGTGGAAATGTGAGATTTGTGACATGGAACGTCTGTAATGTTCATAATCGCACGGTCGATGTGGAAATGACTCAGTCGTGCAGAAGGTTTAGGTGTGACGTCCAATTAGCTCGTCCCTGTTTTTTTCTTCAATTTCCTTTGAGTTAATATTTGAAAACATTGTGTGGGTGCCCGGTATTATATTTCTCCCCCAAAAATGAGAAGCTCTTTTTGAAATATAATATTTTTTAAGGGAGAGAGGGCACAGCCGGCACAAAGGCTGAGAATATTGATGCGGCTTGAGGCGACCTGCGGTGAATCATAATGAAGTTCTGCTGACCATCAGACCTGTCAGAGGAGAATCCAAGACGCCGGCTGAAATCTGGACCTGCTTTTCCTTCACAAATTTGTCTTTTCTCGTCTCCGGCGTGGACGGAATGGGAATGACAGGTATGACATTTTACACCTGTAGGTATTTCTGATGTGTGTTCGATGAGGACTGAAACGTGAGGGTGGGAAAAGAAACACATCAGCTCCGGCAAGAAAGAGACAAATGACGTGTTTATTACTCCGGAGACTGAATAGAATACAGATTGATCAGCTCAGCTCACGTGGGGCTGCTCACTGTTAAAGGGACAATCCAGGTTTCTATTTTATTTTTTTTTTATTTTATGTTGTTTTTTATTATCTCTCTTAAGGTACAGGAGTTTTCTTAAAGACTAATTACAGAATGATGCCAATTTAAAATGTGATTTCTACAAACATAAACAAACTGCAGTTGTTGTTTTTTGTCTCATTCTATATTCCAGGATTTCACTGATTAACTACTATTAACAAACTATAGTTATTTGCAGCGCTGGAAGTTTGGAGCTTGTTCCAGTCAAGCTCTTCCCCACCAAACTGGGAAAACTGGTACATCATCCTTGGTTGGAAGACAAAACCTTAAAAAAAAAATCTGAATAAAAAGCGAAAAGAAAGAATAAGTGGACAGTGGTGTCCACATTCTTTTGGCCTCACAGGGTCGTTATCCCTCCGCCAAGCAGAAATGTTCATGTTTCTTCACCGAGTCGGGCAATTAGTGGTCAGAACAGAATGTGGGTGTTTTCCCTCCAGCGAGCAGCGTGGGCTCGTGCACTTTAACCTCGCTCTTCCACCGCCATTCATCCGGCGCGCAACATCACAAGAGCAAACGCTACCGCACACACACCGAGGTTAACAAGTGGGCCGCGAGCCCCGCGTCCGGCCCGGCGTCTCCTGAGACGGGGTCAAATCAATGAGGCGCCGAGGTCTTGCGGGTTCCCCCGTTCAGAACGATGTTGGCTGGATGGAGGCAGGGAACGCGTTCCCCTGGTTCTTTAAGAATGCAATAACGGAGTTTAGCCGTAAGACAAACAAAATGTGCTGCGTTACATGTGTGATCTTGCTGCTGCCTCGGTCATAATGGAAATGTGTTTCCATGGCAATGTTGGTGATGTTGCGCCAATGCGCTGCCGTGCAGTTTCTAAACAAGCCTCTGTCACCCTCTACTGGACATATGGTGTGAGTGCACTCACAGGATATTAAATATTTACTGTGTGGACAGTAGTGGCTATTAAATCTATATAATGTCCGTGTTATGTTTTTTTTTTTTTTTTTTTTTTTACCTCCGGAAAAAAAATAAAGAAAACATGATGGTGGTACAGTGAATCCTCTCAGAGATGAGCCTTAACTTTAAATAGATGATTGTCAGTAGCTTTAAATGCATTTAAAACTGGGACTGTTAATCTGCAGAGATTGGTAAAGTTTTTTTACATTTAAGTTTTTTTTTTTTAATCGTGAAAAGTATTTCATTGTGACGTTAATTTCACATTTCAGTCATCACTGGTGAGAAAGCGGGTTCTCTGTGTTTACAGTGACAGTGACAGTGCCTACCCGGCGGAGGAGCCAATCTAAACCACCTCGCCTTCTCATTGGCCAAGGTCTCAGGAAGTGAAAGCTCATTGGTCGGTTCGTATTCCCTCCCTTCTAAACACTCCGACCAGAAACAGGACTGCTCGGAAAGCGTGATACACATCAGGTTCGTATTCGTAATGTTTGGCTTCATACATTTTACCAACTTTGAGACAGTTTAGACAGTTACACCTGCAGGTGTTGGACCAGCAGTGGAAACTGAATGTCGCGCGTCTGTTACGAGCTATTTCTGTTTTCGGGGCTCATTTAATTTTACTCGTATCCTGGCGTGCTAGCTAGCTACCCGATAACTTATTAGCTAGCTAGCTAGCGAGCTAACATGGGACCGGGTAGCTAGTGGGTCTTTAAACTCGTCACCGACGTTATTTCTAACTAATATTACCGTGAGTCCGGAGTGGTTGCGACAACCCGGTTGCTTTCATCGCTTTTTATACGTGTTTTGTTGAACGACGTCCGCTTTAGCTTCTCGGCTAAAGGGGGTAAAGCAAACAATTAGCTTCACGCCGCTCAGCTGTTGCTCACTGTAAGCATAAACGATGCTGAAATGGCATCGTGATGTAAGATAACCGCGTGCTTCTGGTTGTATGTTTTATCTTTAACCCGCTCGGCGTTGAGTGCAGATGGGAACTAGCTGTGCGGCTAAACGTGGTCGCGTTTATATCGTAGCAAAGTGCAGCCGGAGACCCGAGAACCAATCAACCAATCAATAAACAGGATGCATTAGCCTCACTAAATAATCAGCTATTACAAACAAGTAAACAACAATCTGTTTTAAAGTATTAACATGTAAATCTTCACATATACCTCAGAGGAAGTAGTGTCAGTTGTTCTTTAGTTGCAGGAGATTACATCGGTAAATCTGTTTTAAAATAAACTGAACTATAAACATGAAAAGTTAATTAGCCCCAGAATGCAGCACAATGTGAAATACTACACGAATGAGGCGACATTAATAGAGGAAACTAGTTGGACTTGGTTGTGTTATTGTTGCTCTGTCATGTGACGTCACTGTTGTGTTGTTTTTGTCTCGTCTGCAGTCATGTCTTTCCACCAGGATCGTGGGGGTCCCAGGGGAGGAATGCCCCCGGGGGGCCAGCACGGCTCCTCTCAAAGCTACCGACCCCCCAACCTGAGGCCGCCCCCTCCCCAGCCTCCCGTGCCCCCCTACCACTACGACCCGCAGACGCCTCCCGGTTCGGGTTACCATGGAAACAGCAGCTACATGACCCCGCACTCCGACTTCATGCAGTACCCTCCTCCGGCACCGTCCCAGGCTCCCGGTTCTCTTAACCAGTGTCCAGTGCGTCCTCCGTTTCCTAAGCCCCCGGTCCGGCAGGGCTTTCTCGAACCCCCACCTAACTTTCCACCTCCCCCCTTGCCCAGCTCCACGGGGGGTCCCGCGCCAGGGTCCCAGGTGTCTGCTCAGAACGCCTACCACCCGTACATGATGCCGCCCGTGCCCCCACCGCCATTACCGCACCCGCCCATGCCGCACCCCATGGCCTCTCAGTCTATGAGCTACCACCCGCCGTACTCAATGAACTACCCCCATCCTCCCCACCCGTCCTTCCCTCCTCCCACCTTCAGCCCCGGCTACACGCAGAGCCAGAACCCGTTCAAGCCGGAGCACGGCTTCAGGCACGGGGCGCAGTATAAGTACGACAAACCCATGGATGCCCGGAGGTCTCCGGAAAGAGGCTACCGCCACGACGACCACAGGCAGAAAGGCTACGGCTACGGCGACAGGCACAAAATGGAGTTTCCCGGCGAGAGGAAAGATCGCGGCAGGAGTCCAGAGAGGCGCGGCCGGCCGGAGGGCGGGAGGTACAGGTCCGAGTACGACAGAGGCCGGACCCCCCCCAGACACAGGAGCAGGGATCGCAGCAGGTGCACGGACATCTCTCTCCTGAATGTAAAATTTGTGACATGACACACACACACTTTTATTTTCACACCTGTGTGTTTTTCGTTCTCAGAGAGCGGCATCGTCACAGAGAGAGTCGGAGATCCCAGTCACCTGACAGGCACAGGAAGAGGCCTCGGAGGTACGCAAGTAATCTATTACTTGCTGCTGTGAAGTACTAATCCCCCACCTCTGCTCACTGTCTTTTTATTTTTCCCCCCACCTGCAGTCGGTCCACAAGCAGGGACAGGAAACGCGGCCGCTGGGAGGAGGAGCGGGACAGGAGGTCCGAGGCCTCCTCGGCCCCGAGCAGGGAGCGCAGCTACTCCTCGGTGAGGAGCAGGGACTCCGACGAGGCCTTCGGCGACAGGGATCGCGAGCGAGAGAGGGAGCGGGACAGGGAGCGAGAGAAGGAGAAAGAGAAAGGGGACGACGAGCGGGAGGAGGAGGAGCTGCTGAAACCCGCCTGGATCCGCTGCACCCACGCCGAGAACTACTACTCCAACGACCCCATGGACCAAGTGGTACCGTCGGCACTTCACTGTATCTGCTCCGCGCTCGGTCGCTAATCGTTCGCCTTCATATCTAATTGTTATTATCCGGCAGTTTCCGAGTCCATAACCGTAAAACGTCATTGCCTGCAGTTAGACGAGAGAGAGCGGCTTGTTTTGGTCGATTGGATCTACCACATTGCCCATTAACGCCGGGGACTTGTTTGATATTGTTCTATCCAGCTGACTGCGAAGGAAACTTTCCTTTTAATCTCGCGTCTGCTGCTTTATTAATTTTGCCTTCGCTGGCGCCGTTAAGACAGTTTCCCCTCTGATGCTACATGTTTTCAGGCCTGCGGTTAAAAGCGAGGACTCATTCGCCCTTTGCAAATCACCGCCTGCCCCCCGTCAAATGGGTTTCTGATGTGCTCGGATCTTTTCTGGATGGTGTCGACTCCCTTTTTCTTTTCCAACTCTCCGACGTTTACCGGCAGTCTCCGAATGCTCGTCCTCGGCCACTTCCTGTCCCGTCCCGTCTTTTCCTTTACATTTCATGATTTACACTTTAACACTTAATCTGTGTTTACTGCAGGGAGACTCCACCGTGGTGGGCACCAGCAAACTGCGGGACCTGTATGAGCGCTTTGAGGAGGAGCTGGGGAGGAGGCAGGAGCGGGCCAAGGCCGCTCGACCCAAGTGGGACCCCCCCAAGACCAAATTGGACGAGGATCCGGGTGAGTCTGGGCGTACCTAATAATCTGCCCACTGAGATTATCTCGCAAACGTTACTGATGCGCGGTGTGATTTATTTTAATTGTCAAACTCCCGTGTTTTTGTCTCACCTGTGGCGCTCGGCCATCGGTTTCTTAATTACACCTCGTACCCGCCCGCCGTCTCGTCACTTAAGCGTCGGTGTGGATCGGCGCCGCAGACGAATAACAATCAAGACATCTGTCGACGACCTTTTGTTATCGCCGCACGTTATAAAAAACAAAACAAACCCAAACAAACGGTGGCGTCGGCGTCTTCTCGGCAGCGCTTAAGGCCGAGGAGGAGATTAAGTCGGGTGTTTATGATGCTATCTGCGGGGCTGTCGGCTCCATTGTCTCTTTCGGCGCCGCAATAGTATCAATCCCGCTCCGGGGGGAGATCCAATTTGCTAAATATGTTGCTCCGGGCTGCGAGTTCGCAGTCGAGTGCTCGAGTTTAAAACGCTGATAAGAGGGGAAGACGTCGCTCGGAGCCGCGGAACGTTCGGCTGAAAGGTAATTATTACCCTCGGTTTTTTGCGGCGGGGGTTTGTCCTCGAGCGACAGGCGGCGAGAGAAAGAAAGGAAGAGGCGTCGGCAGCTGCGCTCCTCTTCTCACGTCTCGCGGAGGCTTTTTAAGTCCTCAGGTAACTACAAGCGTCGAATATTTAAACCTTAATTCCGGCGCGGAAAACCGTTTGTTTCCCCAAAGAAACACTTAAAAGCGAAAGTTTGCTGTATCATCAGCATTGTGTGGATAATTATTCCAGCCGACAAAGACGGAGCGCACCGCTCTGACAGATTGCCTGAGCGAGACTTTTTGCGTTGTACAACACTCTGCAAGGGCACGGCCGAGCGAGGGGAGCTTAACCGCTCAAGCGGCTCCCGCTCGGCGAATTACGCCTCAGTTGTCAGCCCCCGTAGCGTTCGGGCGGTTAAAGACCTTTTTCTTTTTTCTTCTTCTTCCTCTTCTCGCTCTCTCGGGCTGCAGACGACAGCAGCAGTGACTCAGACTGCGAGTCGGACGGCGAAGGGAGCACCTGCTCCAGCAGCTCCGACTCGGAGGTGTTCGATGTCATCGCCGAGATCAAGAGGAAGAAGGCTCACCCCGACCGGCTGCACGAGGAGCTGTGGTACAACGACCCGGGGCAGGTGGGTCCGGCTCGGCGCGGTCCGGCCGCACAATCGGACTCCGCCGCAGGTCTGATCCACTTCGACCGCGAGCGGCGGGTCCGGTAGATGTTTCTGCAGCGGGCTCTGATATTCGAAAAGTGTCGAGACCGCGGAGGAGTTTCCCCTTCGCCTGAATTTAATTTCCGGCCACTGAACACATCACTGCCGCTCACATGTTCTCCCGCCTCCACCGACGCAACAAAATGTGAAAACTCCCCCCCCCTCAAAAAAAACAAACAAACTCCGGCGAGGAGATAAAGGTCGGGGGGTGTAAAATGCCGAGCGGCCCCGTCTGATTTACGTATTTTCCCTCTGTCCAGATGAACGATGGCCCCCTGTGTAAGTGCAGCGCCAAGGCCAGACGTACAGGGATCCGCCACAGCATCTACCCGGGGGAGGAGGTATGACACGCTGCGAATAAATCACTCTTTCATAACCTTGAAGCGGCGCCGCGAGGGGGCAAGGACGTTACTCCGCTCAGCCTGAACGTGTTCTCCTGCACCGAGGCCGTTTTCTGTTGCGTTAAAGGGACAGGAAGTGAGATCTCATCGTCCCTAAACCTGAACGCCTACTGACTCTCTGTCGTGCTTCTTTATATATATATATATATATATATATATGTAGCTTCTCTCAAATAATCTGCTGTAATCTGTCGCGTAGGAGGAGAAGCGTTCACCTCTCCCCGTGTCTTTCAGTCCGTCAAACAGTGTCGTCCCATGAACAACAACGCCGGGAAACTGTTCCACTACCGGATCACCGTGTCTCCTCCCACAAACTTCCTGGTACGGATTCCTCCTGTGTTGTCGAGGGGCCTTTTTTTTTTGTTGTTGTTGTTTGTTGTTGTGCGTTTGTGTGTGTGAGCTCGCGCTGTGCCGGTTTGTGCTGGTTGCAGACGGACCGGCCCACGGTGATCGAGTACGACGACCACGAGTACTTGTTTGAAGGTTTCTCGCTCTTCTCCCACACTCCCCTCACCAACGTAAGTTTGTCGATTTTTTTTTTTTTTTTTTTTAAAAATAAATTTGTATTTCATGTTGTCGTCGTTAAATCCTCCGGCGTCGAGTCGATCTGCACTGATTCGTGAATGTTTGTCTTCAGTTTCAGACGCCTGCGTTTCGTGAGTTCTCTCGTCGTCACCTCCTCGCCGCACGATTTAGGTCGCGTTAAAAAAAAAAAAAAAAAAAAAAATCCCCTTCCTCCTCCTTTTTAACTCGGCCCTCGTCAAAAATAACTTCAAATCGGCTTTTGCCGCCACGGACAAAGTGCTCCTCTCTTTGCGCCGCCGACCTTGTCTCTGAGTCGCCCCCCACACACACACACACACACACACACACACACACACACACACACACACTTCTGAAGGCCCATCAGCGGCTGTCAGACATGAGAGAGGTCACGACTTGAAAGGACCCGCGCTCTCTTTTTTTTTTTTTTCCGCCGCCATTTGAGCCGCGTCCTGGAGGAGGAAGTCGACAGGACGGAACCGACCGTGTTCGAAGTGTGTCCGGTGCGAACACGCGTGTGCGTCCGTGCGTGTGCGTGTGTGAATAATAAACGACTCGGTCAATACCCGTCCAGCCCCGGGGAGAAACCCTGCGAGGATTAGGCGTGATTTGAACTGGATAATTTAAGCGGACCTTGTTAAAAGCGAGGGTAAACGCTCGGCGGCGGCGCCGGGGATTAGGAACCTCGGAGCGTGGCGATATTAGCGCGCCCCACCCACCACCACCACCACCACCACCACCTCCACCTCCTGCTAGTTAGCCGCCGGGATGGGCAGCAGCGACTGCGACTCCCAGGTTAATCTCTTAAAATGGACCCCTGCGCTCCGACAACAAAGACCGTGTAACCGGGGAGATTAAACGCGGAGCGGCGGCCTTATCTGTTTGGCGAGAGAGTCACTTCCTGCCCGTCCTTTTTCTCATCCCCGTCCCTCTGCTCCTTTTTTTTTTTTTTCAGATTCCGCTGTGCCGTGTGATCCGCTTCAACATAGATTACACCATCCACTTCATCGAGGAGATGACGCCGGAGGTCAGTAGCAACGCCGCTTCCTCCTTTTTTTTTGTTTTTTTTTTTTTTTTTATCTCAAACGGCGGGAAGCTGAGCCGCACGTAACCCTCGCGCTTCGGCGGCGCCCGGGCGCTAATCCTCCTTCACAAGAGGGGTGAGGGGATTCTGTTTCAGCCGCCCCCTCCCTCCCTCCCTCGCTGAAGTTGATTTACACCGATAAGGTGGCTTAGGCGCTAAAGTTAAGACGACTGGATTTACTTATCAGTCGTATCTTGATTAAGCCGCCCTCGCTTTTCCTTCCTCTGTCTGATTTTTACTGTACTCTCACTAAATTCTCCCCCACCCCCCGTGTCCAGAACTACTGCGTCCGCGGCCTGGAGCTGTTCGCCTCCTACCTGTTCCAGGACATCCTGGAGCTGTACGACTGGAACCTGACAGGTGAGGATCCCAGAAGCGGCGGCGGCGGCGGCGGCTTGGGGTTTTTATGCTTAAAATATTCACACGCACGTCTGTAGGCGTTGACGTAATTTGACACGCGGTTCACGCAGGTCCCGAGTGCGACGGCGAGGCGTCCGGATGCCAGCGCTTCCACTTCATGCCCCGCTTCGTCCGCTTCTTACCCGGTAAGACTCCGCCCGTCGCCTCCCTCCGCTAACGCGACTCTGCAGGTGGGGGGCGCGGCGCCGGGGAAAGACGGGAGGCCGATGCTCGCCGTGGAGCCGGGGGGCTCGGGGTGGTGTTCATCTTTGGCGCACATGATGGCGCTGGCGCGCCGCGGTGCGGCGTTACAACGGCCGACGTTCTTCATCAAAAAACGATCTCTCCCAATTCAGCCCGGCTGCAAACACTCATCTGACTCTTTTACAAAAGCTCCAGAGAAAACAGACGTTTCTGTGGGGGTTACAGTGAGAACAGGACGAGGGTGCGTTTGAAAGTTGTCGTGTGTGTGTGTGTGTGTGTGTGTTTTTTCTGTCTTAATGCATTTCCAGCAGTGGATTTTTGTTTGTCTGTCCACGTGAACACTCGCAAATGGAGGTCAATCAATTTTGCATGAGTGCCTATTAAACTGACTCTGTTTTGACCTGGCGTGTGTGTGTGTGTGTGTGTGTGTGTGTGTGTGTGTGTGTGTGTGTGTGTGTGTGTGTGCGTGTGCTTTATATTTCCTCACATGTCTGTCCGCTCGCTCGCCGATTTACTTTTTTTCCCTCTTCAGCACAGATTTGAGAGTTATTCCACGCGCGCGTCGTTATGTGCCTCCACGTATTGTTCGGCGTCCGACCTTTCATCAGCGCCCGCCTTCACCCCGCGTTTCCCTCCGAACAATGCTATTGTGATGCGCGGGGACATTTTCACAGTGTTGTAATATTGGCTCAAAAACTGCGAGCCGGCGGAGGTGAGGCGAGGTGACGTGCTTGTAGGAGAAAACAAAGACTCCTCTTCCTCGACGCACTTTTTTTTTTTGGGGCCAAGGATTTAAAAAAAAAAAAAAAAAAAAAAGCGAATCCGCCGCGGGCGTGAAGAATTGCATTTTTCGTTCGCTTAACCCGCATGTTGTTGTTGTTGTGTTTCTCCCGGCGTCAGATGGCGGGAAGGAGGTGCTGTCCATGCACCAGGTGCTGCTGTACCTGCTGCGCAGCAGCAAGCCGCTGGTCCCCGAGGAGGAGATCGCCGACATGCTGCAGTGGGAGGAGCTGGAGTGGCAGAAGTACGCCGAGGAGTGCAAGGGCATGATCGTCACCAACCCGGGCATGGTGAGTTCAAGGGCGTGCGTGCGTCGCCGCGGGAGACGAGGCCGCCGCCCCAGGGGGCGTTTGCTGCGGCCCGCGTTTTTAAAGGATGTCCAGTAATTGTGTTCATGGCGGCGGCGGCTTAGAGGTTGCAGTGAATATGATTGTGTAACCTCTGTCGCGGGAGAGTTATTAAGTCAACCGCTCTACCTGGCGGTTGCCGTCAGGTGTGTGTGTGTGTGTGTGTGTGTGTGTGTGTGTGTGTGTGTGTGTGTGAGATAGCCCCCTCCCCCCATCCCTAGGCTCAGATTAAAGATTGGTCTGCCAGTCAAACCCACGGCCATTAAAGCCGCTCCGCGTCCCGTGGTCGCCGGTGACGAGGCCGTTAAAGCCGCAAAGGTGACCTCGTTTTTTTTTTTTTATTTCCACCGCGCCGCTAAACGCACAAACGTCGAAGCGGGCGGATTAATATTTCGACCGACCGTGGAGCTGGTGGAAACCCGGCGGTGTCAGAATCAAAGCGGGCCGGCGACCTCTCGCTCTGGAGCCTGGGAGAGTCTGCACGGCGAGGCCCGAGCCATCTGCCGCGCAGCCCGTGGCGCCGTATGCCGCGGCCCCCTTTCCTCTGATCCCGCGAAACGCCTGGCGGGCGAGCTGCGGTTCCGGTCGTTGCCGTGTCGCTTGTCAACCCCCCCCCCCCGAGGGGAGCGCCGGAAGTCGGGGTGTTTTGAACGGTGTTTTTTGTTTACGCTCACTTCCTCTTTCTCCCCCCACCCCTCCCTCACAGAAACCCAGCTCGGTCCGGATCGACCAACTGGACCGGGAGCAGTTCAACCCGGACGTCATCACCTTCCCCATCATCGTCCATTTTGGGATCCGGCCCGCTCAGCTCAGCTACGCCGGAGACCCCCAGTAAGCCAGCGTGAGGGAGGGGGGAAAAAAAAAAAAAAATGGCGACCGCCCCTCCTCCTTCTCCTTATAGCTCCCACCCGCGGGGGGGCGGCGTCCTCCGAGAGCGGCGCTCGTCGAGATGGAGAGATGAGGAAGGAACGAGTGGCATGACATTTTCACATGCGGCGTCACGGGTCCCAGATTTCCGCCGGGCGCCTCCCGAGCAGCGACGCCACCGGGCCGCGGCGGGGGAATACTGTACTGTGCCGCCGCATAATTAACAAAAACGGCGAATTAGATCCGGTCTCCGAGGTGTTGGCGGGGGAACGAGCCAATCGAAAGTGGGCGCGCGCAAAAAAAAAAACCTCCGCGCTCTCGTTTTTAAATTTAAACCCTTCGGCTGGAAACGTCCGGAGGAAAATGGCGGCGGTGAAGAGGACGACCAGCGGGAAATCCATTTAGGCAGAGCCGGTTTGCTTCCTCCCTCCCACTAATGTCCCCTCTCCCCCGCCGTTACGTCTTCATCCGTCCGTCCGCCGCGCTCTTTCATCCCCGCCGCCGTGTCAAAGCGGCGGACGCCGACAAATTTATGGACAGACCGGGACATCATTAGCAGATGCGAGAAACCGCTAATGATGCGTGTAGCGAGGGCGGGAGTCGGCGGCGGCGTACCGCGGTCGAGGTCCGCGCGAGCGTGTGGACGGCGGCGGATTTCGAGAGGAAGTCCTCGAGGTGCGATCGAGGCGTCGGCTTTTAACTCAAACGAAGAAAAAAAAAACGCCGTCGACCCTGAGAGGCTCGGAAGAGCCCGGACAAACGGACACGGGCGGGAACGCGAGGATCTGAACCCGGATCAAAGTCCGGACGCCGCGCCCGAGCCAGAATTTGTCCTCGTTAGGCGAGGAGCGTGGGGGCGCGGTCACGTGACCGCTCGTCGGTTTCTCGGATCCCGGTCGTACCTGAAGCGGGGGCGGGCGACGAAGACGTGGCACCTTCCTCCCCTCGCTTACGGCCGCCGCGACCGCTGAGGCAAGGATGACGACACGTCGGCGGCCGCGGACGTGGAGACGAAACACAAGGGGAAGAGAGGACGGGAAATCGTTTCACGTGAATTTGCCGTCAGCTTTTTATTTCTTCTAATGTTCTTTGAAGTTCTTTTTTTTTTTTCCTCTCTGAGAGGAGGCGAAGACGGCGGCGGCGGCGAGAGGAAGAAAACGATTGGCCCGTCGGGTCGCGGCGGAGGACGTGTGTGCGCTAAACCCTGGTCTTCAGCAGAGACGGGTGGTGGTGGGGGTGGGGGGGGGGGGTTAGCGTATGCTAATGAAAGCGTGTGCAGGGAGCGGCGAGGGGCCGCGGCGCCGCTTCCCCGAGAGCACGCCACGGATCTGCGGAAAGGTCATTGGAGCGGATTGGGGACGTGGGGGCCTCCCAGACTGGATAGACTCTCTCTCTCTCTCTCTCTCTGGCTCTGTGTCTCTCGCCCGCCTCAGCGCGGCGGCGGCGGCGGCGAGCTGATAATCGGGGCGGTGAAGCCGTCTCATTCCCTCGTCTCAGTCTCTAATGAAGTCTCCGCTATTAAAGCTCCATAATTCTTCTTCTTCTATTCCACGGGACCGCACCACCTCCCTCCTTCCCTCCCTCCCTTCCTTCCTTCCTTCCTTCCTTCCTTCCTTCCTCCCTCCCTGTCAATGCACCGTCCTCTCCCCAGCGTGCCCCCCCCCCACCACCTCCACCCCCACCAATCATAATTGAATAACTCTGAGTAAATGAGGAGAAAGTCTCCTGAATGGGAGCAGAACGGTCACACCGGGCCCCTCAGTGCATCAATCAGGAGGTCTGATTGAAAAGAGATGGGGGGGGGGCATGGGTGAGGGGGCGAGGAGCGGGGGGTGGGTGGGTGGGGGGGGGCGGTTAGCGCGGCGGCGGCGGCAGCTAACACGTCACCTTGCCGATAACTCCCTGCCTCTTTTTCACATGCAAATGAGAGGCAAGACAATGGGGCTTTGCAGAGCGTGAGAGCGAGGGGGGGCGGGGGTGGGGGTGGGGGGGGGGTCGCGAGGTCGGTCCCGAGACGCTCGGCGTGCGAGCTGCGGCGTGAACCTCCCCGCTCGTCGTGTGCGTCCGCCCGCCCTAACGCTAACGCAACAACGGCCGCGGGCGACTGTTAAGTTACGTTTAGTATCAGTCGAGCTCCAGATGAAACTGTGGTGTGTTGTTGGGTGGAGGTGTGGGTGGGGGTCGGGGTTGCGGGCCGAGCGTGACACCACCTTTTTCCCCCATTTCCTGTCGACAGGTACCAGAAGCTGTGGAAGAGCTACGTGAAACTGCGCCACCTGCTGGCCAACAGCCCCAAGGTCAAGCAGATCGACAAGCAGAAGCTGACGCAGCGGGAGGTGGGTCGCAGACGTAAAAAACAAGCGCTCCTCTCACGGGAAAAACGCTCGCTTGGTGAGCTAACACCGTTAGCCGCCCCTTTGTTTTTTGTTTTTTTTTTTCCCGGCGCCATAAAAGATGAAAAACGCGTTCCGAAGTTTGTCTGAAGGTGACGCGAGGCTTCGGCGGGCGAATCACCTCACGATTGTTTTAAGACAGCTTGAAAAACGCGGACCCGTCCTCCTGCCGCATAATTTAGACGAATTTACGGCTCAGAGCGCGGCGGCGGGAAACGCTCCCCCCGAGTCCAGCGTGAAGGTCAGATCGTCGCCGCCGGGGATGGACGAGGGGGGAAAAAGGGGTTTGGGTTTTTTTTGGTGAGGTAATGAGCGGCGGCGGGTCCGGGTTCTGCGCTTCGGGACCGCCGTGACTTCCTCTCGCCTTTTTTTCTGCCGGATCCGCTCTGAACCGGCGATGAGCCAGAACCCGGAGCTCAGTTAGCTTGTTTCCCAGGTAGTAGTCTGGGCCGCGACTGTCGGGCGGCGCCGGAGCGATTTGTGCGTGGGTGGAGATGGTGTGGTGTTGAGGGACGGGCAGGCTGCCTGTGTGTGTGTGTGTGTGTGTGTGTGTCAAGTGTTTGGCTGAGGGACTCAGAATATCCATCTGGGCCACACACACACACACACACAGATTGTGACTGTAATCATAAAATGATTTGACGTTTTTGCGGCTGCGCTGCACATGAAAGGCCGACGCAGGTTACTTTGTTACCGGTAAATTGGCGGCGAGTTCATCTCGCCGTACGTGGATTTGGGGATTTGCTCCGCCCCCTTCCCCTCTTGGCAGGTTTGGCCGGGCTCAGTCGGGTATCCCGATTTTTCCGAGCGCTTCTCTTAGCGGGAAGACGCGAGGGCACGAGTCGGGACGTGAGCCGTACGGCGTCCGGAAGCGTTTACGTGTCGGCGGCGTGTGCCGTCGCGGCGGGAAGGGGTTCGTTCGGGCGCGTGCGTCGGGCCGCTGGTGGGCGAGCGCGCGCGTGTTCACTTTGATGCGCAGTTCAAAGTGGGGTGGCATTATTTATTCATGCCTTTGTTGTTCCTTATTTTCTCCGCGAGTCGAAGAAGAAGAAAATAAAAAATTCCCGGCGTTCCATTTCAGGCGGTATCGCGGCGAACTCAGACGGAGTCGAGTCGTTCGTCTTGGTGTGTTGTGTGTCGGACCCTCTTGTCTTGAGCTCAGCCCCCCCCCGATCTGAATCTGAGTTGTTTGCTGTGGGGCTGACACGGTGTGTGTGTGTGTGTGTGTGTGTGTGTGTGTGTGTGTGTAATGATTCCTGCTGCTGATGGAGCTCCCTCCAGGCTCTCGTTCAGGGTGGTCTTAATGGGCAGGCAGGTGACTCGGCTCTCGACGGCCGGGGACTGAAGCCTCGCCACCTCCACCCTCCTCCACCCTCCTCCACCCGTCCTCCTCCTCCACCGCCCACAGCCATGTTGACCCAATGCAGAGCCTCAATTAGCCAGGACCAGCAGAGCTGTCACTTCCCCTGCTGCTGCTGCTGCTGCTGCTGTACTGCGCTGGATGTCACTCCGCGGAGGTTTCACTTTATTGCGTGTGCCAGGCTTTTCTGTCGAGGAGGGGTGGAGGGTGGTGGTGGAGGAGGGTGGTGGAGGGTGGTGGTGGAGGGGGGGGGGGTGGGCGGGGTTGCGAGGACGGGAGCTGTCCCCGCAGGCTGTGCTCCGGCGGATCAATAATTGACTGGCTGGTTGTTTTGGCAGGAAGCGCTTCAGAAGATCCGTCAGAAGAACACCATGCGCCGTGAGGTGACGGTGGAGCTCAGCAGCCAGGGCTTCTGGAAGACCGGCATCCGCTCCGACGTCTGTCAGGTAACGGCTCCGACACATGGAGGCTGCGGAAAGACACGCGCGGGTTTGAGGTCTGTGCAATATTTAAGGTGAACGCGGGGGCGAGGAAGAAGGCGCCGCTTCTTCATCGACTGGTTAATGGAAACACGGCCCGAGACGGAGCGCTGAGCGGATCCTGAACCGACCGGCGCCGGGCCCAGGTCGCGTTTAATGGATAATTATAATATAATATTATAAAGATAATTTTTAAAAAAAAAATCTTACGGTCGGAAGTTTCCGCCGTGTTTCCCGCCTGTAATTATGCCGCCGCTCCCGCCAGCTGCTTTTTGTCAGCATCCGTCAGGAACCGACAGACTTCCTGCTTCAACTTTGACCTCCCGCGCTGGCGAGGCTTTATGAGCGACACGCGTGACGAAGAGGCCGCAATTAACCGTCAGAGGCTTTCGCGCGCCGACGCACGCCGCGCCGCCGCCCGCCGCGGTCTCGGCTTGTGATCTTTCAGCTCGTTGCGTCACTTCTCCGTTCGAGTGTCGAGACGCGAGCGCGAGGGAAGTGGACTCCCCACGGAGCCTCGGCAGCCGTGCCCTTCATTAGGTAACGTCTCAGACCTGACGGGTTTATTTATATACGACACACACACACACACCCCCCCCACCGGGTAAGAGCACATGTGCCGTTATCACCTCCAAGCGCTTGTTAGGAGTCGGAATAAACCAGGATGGGATTTAATCTCCGTGCGTTATCTCGATCTCAGTTTAGCGCCCGAGCGCGCCGAAACGCACGGAGACGCATTTGTTCGCGGATTTGCGGGGCGTAATGAAATGCTCTGCTGTGCTTTATTTTGTAATTTCATTTTTTTTTTTTTTCAAAAAAAAAAATTATTTACTGTCTGTTCCAGTATTTTCTGCCCGTTACTCAGAAAATAATTGGCGCCGGCGTTGCCCCCCCCTTCCTCTCTGAGCACTTCCTGTGTGCGGCGAGTATCGCCTACAGCTGATAACTCGCACTTGGAGAGCGCGGCGATGGAAAGTTCCAGCCCGTGCAGAGCAGACCTCTCTCGCAGCAAGGTCTCGCAAAGAAGGAAGCGATCCATAATTGCGGCCCAATTATATTTGCTTGGAGCTGCACCGCCGCGACTAATTGGCTCATGAATAATTTTTTTTTTTTTTTTTTGCGGAGACTGCGGCGCGCGTGGCGACACGGGCGGGGAGGGCGGCGGGCGGCGACGACCTGGGTTTCGCCGCAAACCGTCAAGGACCCGACAGCCCAGCGCCGCCCGCTTATTTATTCATCAACGTCTTCCTCTTTAATCTCTGCGTGTTCATTTTTTAAATTTTTATTTCGTTCGGCCGTGGGTCGTCTAACGTACACGCTTAATCCATCTACCTGAACGCATGACATCACAGAGCCAGGTGGAGGAGGAGGAGGAGGTGGAGGAGGTGGAGGAGGAGGAAGAAATCAAGTTGGGACAACTGTTTTTACCACACCCCACTTAATAACGTTGTGATGTGCGGAGTTAAAGTGCAGTTTAAAATTCAAGCTTGTAATATTTCAGCCGGTGGGGGTGGGGGGTGGAGGTGGGTGGAGGTGGGTGGAGGTGGAGGGGGTGGGGGTTCAGACCACTGGTCCACTTGGACGGTGTCCAAACCTACAGAACGTCATCTGTGACAGTAAATTAGAAATTTCCCACCTTTTAATTACTGGAGCAGCGACTCTAACAAGTCCCCACCCTCCTCACCCCCACCTTCTCCACCCACCCACACACACACACACACACACACACACACACACACACAGAGTCAGCCCGGCAGCCATCAGAACGGGTCAGGAGCCGCAGACACGACCGGGGCCCCGGCTTTGTTAATTGGCTTTTTAACAAGGCCCGGGGAGTGTGTCACCGCGGCCCCCGTGAAGGCCCCCGGGCCACGTGGTGGCAGCGGCGGCGGCGCCCGGGGCCCTGGGGCCTCGGGGTTGGCCCTCCCCGGCGGCGCTAATTAAAACACGCGGGGTTAATGTGCGTACACCGGCCTCTCGCCGCAGAGTGCGGGCCGCGGCCGACTTGATGAGCTAATGATTCTGGAGGTCGGCGCTCGGACTGTCGGACTCGCCGTGTTCGCTGTCAGACGCCCCCACACACACACACACACACACACACACACACACACACACACACACACACACACACACACTCACACACACACACACACACACACACACACACACACACACACACACACACACACACACACACACTCACACACACACACTCTCACTTTGTTGCACTCCAACTTCTTCCTTAAATATAACACGGGCGGGTCACGGGAGGCTGCCGGTGTTTGTCCAAATGTCATTGTGTCAACATGTCGAAATGGGCTTCGATTTGACCGTCCTGTCCACATGTGGACCCCCCCCACACACACACACACACACACACACACACACACACACACACACACTCACACACACACACACACACACACACTCACACTCCGTCATCCCCTCTCGCAGCGCAGCGATTGGGTTTTTGATTATTTCATCTCTCTGTTGCAGAGCGCAGCTTAATAAATAATGACCGGCTGATTGATTTCTCCACCCCCACCCCTCCCTATCTTTCTCCTAATCTCTTCATCCACCCACCCCACCCCACCCCCCCACCCGTCGTCCACAGCACGCCATGATGCTGCCCGTCCTCACGCATCACATCCGGTACCACCAGTGTCTGATGCACCTGGACAAGCTCATCGGCTACGTCTTCAAGGAGCGCTGCCTCCTCCAGGTAAGGCGGCGAGGCCGCCCCACCCCCACCCCCTCCACCCTCCGGGTTGCCGCAGTTATTTAAGGGCGGGCGGAGACGGCGGGCGGTTCTTTTGGACCGGGGGGGCTGGTTCTGCAGCCGGATAAATAAATCACACAGAAAAAGAAGTGCAGTGAACCTGCCTCATTACTGCACCCGCTCCCCCTCTGCAGGGGGACAGTTCAGGTGGAACCGGTGAGGGAGGGGGGGGGGAGGGGGGGGGGTGATGTGGGGGGGGGCTCAGAAGTCAGCTCAGGTAACCCGCCCGGTGACAGGAGTCAGGACAACAGCAGCTCTCCCCTGTCAGGCCCGCAGCCTGGAGCCGGAGCGTGAGCCCGGCGGCCGCCTGCAGCCATATTGAAGAGCTGTCATAACCTGATGCATTAGAAATCAATGTGTTGTAGCCCCATACATAGTTAAAAGGGGAAAGGACGCATTAAGATTCGCTCAAGGCTCCGTGTGTGTGTATGTGTGTGTGTGTGTGTGTGTGTGTGTGTGTGTGTGTGTGTGTGTGTGTGTGTGCGCTCGCCTGCATCGATGATCCCGCCTTTACGGGCGCTGAAAAGGAAACGCTGACCCGGATTCGCTCGTTTGAGTCCGACGTCTCAGTCTTTGGGTTGGGGGGGGTGCTCACCACACACACACACACACACACACACACACACACACACACACACACACACACACACTCATTCAGTTGCTTCATCTTTCCAAATGGACAAGCAAAAGAGAAACAACTGGTCTGATGACAGCAGCTCCAATACAAGCCCTCTGCGGCGTGTGTGTGTGTGTGTGTGTGTGCATTGCACACTGTGCTGCTAATGCCATGACATCGCTCTGTATGTGTGTGTGTGTGTGTGTGTGTGTGTGTGTGTGTGTGTGTGTGTGTGTGTGCAGCAGATGAGGAAGGTGCTGTGAGCCCGGTGATGATGGCTGCCTGCTCTGGCTGTTTGGGTCTCAGTGGTGGTGAAGCTGATGACAGCACACACACACACACACTCACACTCACATACTCAAACACTCTGTCACACACACACACACACACACACACACACACACACACACACTCCTCTGCCCAGATCGGTTTGGACAGGACAGCAGCGCGGTGGCGTTCGCTCAAACCGCCTTCTCCGAGTCAGAACTCATTTCGGATCCGCCGCCCCGCGTCCCGTTTGCCTCGCCTCCGATTGGACGGCCGCACTCAACGAGCAGCTGATTGGTTCCTCGTTTTCTTTCTACTTCCTGCCGCGCGGTACCGGAGGTGCGACGGGAGGCGATCCGCAGAACCCGGGGAACCCGTTTGCGTCGACTCCCGTTTCCTCCCGCCGCTGCAGGAGCGCGAGACTTTTTATTTTTATTTTTTATTTCCTCACCTTTGTTACGTTACGAATGTGTCGCTCGCCGTGCGAGAACATCGTTTGATTGGCTGCGCTGTTATTCACCTGCAGCGTGACCCCGGCGTGAGGCAACTGACAAAGAGCCCCCAGCAGTGGAGCGGCGGCTCTTTGAAGCTCCTCTTCTGAGAGCCTCACCCGTTAAACATTTAAAACTTTGGCGATGGGGGGGTGTGTGTGTGTTCATGGTGCCGTTCCATGGACCCCCCATATACACACACACACACACACACACACACACACACACTGTTGTTTCACCCCCTTTCAGCGCTTTTGCCGCCACGCTGGCAGAACCAGAGACGTCATGCGACGCCGGCTCTCAATAATTCAGCCGAACGAGAACTCGGCCGCGCTCGCCGCCGCGGCTTTCGACTCCGCGTGCGGAGCCCAGGTGCATGCTGGGCCGTGAAGTGGGAGCTTTGTATATAAATGTGTGTGTGTGTATATATATATATGTATGTGTGTGTGTGTGTGTGTGTGTGTATATATTTATTTCTTTGGTAAATATTTGAACGTTAACTGGACGAGAACTCGAGCCCGACCAGCTTCCATGTTTCTTCTGATTTATAGGTCGGTGTCAGGTTTCACCGTCACCGTGCACCGCGCACACACACACACACACACACACACACACACACACACACACACAGCACATGAACATAATGCATGCCAGCAGGCCGTGTAATTACACGTGTTTACTTTGTGTGATAGGTGGCGGTAAACTCGTGGCCAGCGCGACCTCCGTGCGTGGAGTCGCTGCCGCTGCCACCCACTAAGACTTAACCTCCACCCACACCCACACCCACACCTCCACCCTCAGCTGACCGGGCGGAGCTGAAGATCAGGCGCCACTAGCCTGCGGCGGTTCATCAGAACCGACCCGCAGAACTTTCAGAGTGTTGTTGTGTTGCGTTTCCTCCATAAGTATCCAGAGCGCGCGGTCCGAGCCCGCCGTGGTTGTCGCCGCCATCCGAACCCCGGCGGCGTTTCATCAGCGGATGTGACATCGCCGAGCCGCGTTTGTCGAGCCCGTCCATCACTAACCCCCCCCCCCCAGCCGCCACCTCTCCGCTGAGCGATGGTGTTTATTCCTGTTTCGCCCGAGGCGGTTCGGCGGCGATCGCTGAATCCAAATCCCCCGCGATACTTAACGCAGTCGTTATGTCGACGGCGGCCGCGCTGCTCCGCGTGCTCGGGCTTAAAAGGCAGACGGCGGCGCTCGACCCGCGGCGTTTACACGGCGGCTGACGGATCCGCGCTTGTTGCGTTTCCGCCAAACTCTGGGTTGTTGTTGTTGTTTTTATTTATATTTCTATCAAACTGTCAACGCGGTCGCTGAGAATCGCCGGATTTGTGCTGGCGCCGTGTCAAATAACGAGCGTCTTTCCCCCCGTTTCCTCTCAAGAAGAAGAAGAAGAAGACAGGAAGCGCGAGCCGCCGTCGGATGTGTCGTTTGGGCATTCGAGGCGACGGCCTCTCCGGCGACTATAAATATTGAAGCTTCTCTGTTAACGTTTTACATACATATCTCATTGGAGCCTGAAATTGATTTGAAGTTGGCTGAAAGGAGACAAGCGTTTTTGAAAAGCAAGCCCGGGGGGGGGGGGGTCTTTTTTTTGGGGGGGGGTCTGAGATTAACATCCTCATAATGTAAGATTGATAAAGGCCTGACACGTCCGACTTGAGCTGTATCTTTTGTTTTTTGTTTTTTTTTCTTCCCTCGGCGGCGGTTTTCCGTCCTCTTCCTCAGACGAAGCCGCTCGCTCCCTCGCTCGCTCCGGGCTGACTTCACCTTCATTTTCCAATCTTGGCTCTTTTTTTTTTTAAGGGTTTTAAAGTTTAACTCATTAATTTTAACACGAGCAACTTTCAGCGTGACGACGAGGCACGAGGGACGCCCTCCTCCTCCTTCCTTCCTCCCTCCCCTCCCTCCCTCCCTCCCTCCCTCTCTGTCTTAGTGTCTCACCTAGACGCACCTCCCTCCTCTTTCCCTCCGAGCGGTTGTCGATCCGACGCTCGCCGACTGATTCGGCTTTGACCGGATTTACCGCTCGTAATTAGTCATTAGCCTGAAGAGGGACGGCACCGGGCCCTGTGGACGGCGTCCGGGGGGACAGGCTGAATCCACTGTCGGCCCCTTTGTGACCACGGGCTGGGTCCCGGTGCCCCCGGTTTGTGTCCGAAGAACCGTGAAGGTGACGCAAATGCGACCGATAATCAAAATAAATTTGTTTTTGACACTCGATAAGACAACAACACAGTCGCACCTGTGTTTGATCTGTGTGTGTGTGTGTGTGTGTGTGTGTGTGTGTGTGTGTGTGGGGGGGGGGGTCACGTTTGAATGATAATTAGCGTGTCGTTTGCTCAAATTACTTTAAAAGCGCACACATCCCAGTTTTCTTCTTTTCTGAAAATTAATCTTCCCTTCGTCTGGAGCTGCCTCGCTCGAGGAGAAGTCGTTTGTGCGCTGCACCTTTTCCTCCTTGGGGGGGGGCGGGGTTATGCATGAAGTTGGTCCGGTGTGAGGCAGGTGTGTGTGTGTGTGTGTGTGTGTGTGTGTGTGTCGTTCACTCGTGCAGGAAGTACAGTAAATACAGATTTCCTCTGGGGCGAAACTCCTGAGGCTCGAGGACGGTTCCCTGGGTACCGCCTGAACACGGTCCTGCGGTTTTTAAAAAGCGATAAGATCCGACTCCCGTCTGCTCACCACCTCCTCCTCCCTCCTCCAGCTGGCCATGACTCACCCCAGCCACCACCTCAACTTCGGCATGAATCCCGACCACGCCCGAAACTCGCTCTCCAACTGCGGCATCCGCCAACCCAAGTACGGCGACAGGAAGGTCCACCACATGTACATGAGGAAGAAAGGTGGGTCTCCTTCCTCCTCCTCCTCCTCCTCCTTCCACCAAGTCGCCATGAGTCTCCATTTTTTTTTTTTCCCCCTCTCTCCTTTCTTTTCAGGAATCAACACGTTGATTAACATCATGTCTCGTCTGGGGCAGGACGACCCCTCCCCCTCCAGGTAGGCTGGGGTCCGTAACTGCCCGCGGCGTCGCGGACGGCGGGGGCGATCAAAGGGCCGATGGTTGTGATTAATATCCGCGGCGCGTCCCGCTGACAGGAAAATTAACTGTAACTGCGCGAGGACGGGGATTTCTCTCGGGGGGAAATGAAACGAGCTAATTTTAAGGGCAGCGGCTGCTTATTATCGAACGCTGTTATTCTCGGGTGGGATTTGCGTGCGTGTACGTAAAGTTTTTATCTTCCTCTCGATTTTTCTCACCCCCACCCACCTCCAGGATCAATCACAACGAGAGGCTGGAGTTCCTGGGCGACGCCGTCGTCGAGTTCCTCACCAGGTGAGGAGGCGCACCTTTTGATAGACGCGGCCGCTAATTGAAGCCGACGACAACACCGTCAGCCCCCACCCATCCACCCCCGCTCACTCTGCCCCCCCCCCCCTCACATCTATCTGTCACAACCTCCATATTTGGACTCATTCAAGACAGTGATTTCCTGGTAATTGGAACTGGAACCCCCCACCCGCCCAACCTCTCTCTAACGGGCTGAAATTCTCCATGACAACTTGCAATTAGCTGTCTGCAGCGCCTGTCTGGACAGCCGAGTGTGTTATTGACTCCCAGGTGAGCGCCGCCCGGCACTTACCTATGCGCGCCGCTAATTATACGCCGCTATTATTAATCGCGAGCGAGCCCAACCCGCCCCTCCCTCCCTCCCTCCCTCCTGAGCGGGTGTTGCTCCAAGAGAGTCGGGTTTTCCGGCGGTCTGGGTGGCGAGCGTCCGCGGATATCTCCGCCCACGCTCCTCTGGATTATTTATCCGCCTCTTGTCCAGTTAGACGCGGCCGGCCGCCCAAGCGCCGCGGGTACGAAGCCTCGGTTCGAGTCGCAGCTGCACGTGAGCCCAACTGAGGGACGGGCTCAGGTGCGAACACCTGGGCCGGCAGGAGCCCGGAGTCCGTGCTCGAATCCTTTTTCATTAGCCTTAGTGTTTTTCTTTTATTAATTCCAAGTGCTTTGTCTCGGCGCTAAGATCACACGGCCCTGACGAATGGAGCTCCGGTGGGTTTTTTGGGGGGGACAGAACGCCACCTGCTCTCTCCTCCCCTTTGCCTCCATTAGAAATGACTGAATTAAATGGGCTGTTTTAATTCAGATGGAATCAAATGTCACGCTGGACCGAAATGAAAATGGAATGTTCTTGGAGAACCCAGCTGCGGAGCTGGGGCGTCCCGTTTCTGGGATCCAGCGCGGGACCTGGAAAAAAAAAAAAAAATGATGTTTGGAAAATGGTTTGTTGGTTGTTTTTTTTTTTTACATTTCCATCCCTCTCTCCGCAGCGTCCACCTCTACTACCTTTTCCCCAATTTGGAGGAGGGCGGCCTGGCCACGTACAGAACCGCCATCGTCCAGAACCAGCACCTCGCCATGTTAGCCAAGGTAAACGCCGCCCGCGCGGGGACGTGCACGACTTTTCCATCTCGCAGTTACGACTCGGCTTTCTTTCTAAGCGGCCACGAGGGAAAAGCGTAATTTTGTCTCGCTGCCGTTCATGACGAGGGTGTGTGTTTTTTTTTTTCGCCCCTCAGGTTTGTAATTGGAGATAAAAGGTTGTTGTTTTGGAGGACTCGACTCGTGCAGTCGGGGTCCCGGCGGGCCCCTCGAGGTCCTTCCTGAAAAACTCTCCAGTTCCTGTTATCGCTCGCTCTCGCCCGGCGGCGCCGCGGAGCCCGAGCCCGCCGCTCGCTGGCACCGCTTGTAAAAAAAAAAAACACAACAATAATCGTCCCGCAATGTGAAGAAAGCAATTAAAAAAAAAAAAACCTTCAATCTTTCATGTCGCTCCCCACTGAACACAAAGACGCAGCCGCCCGAATCTTGCAGCAGTTCGCCGTCTTTCAATTTGCCGCTCGCGGTAAAGCGAGCAGCGATACCGGCGCTCGACGCTGCCAAATCGTGCGCCGGGCTCCTCTGAAGCCCGCCAGCTCCAGAACGCTCGCAATTAACTTTCAAAAAAAAAAAAAAGATCTGCGTCCGCCACTTCGCCGGGAAGGCTTGAAAGTCCGAGCGGGTTTCCCTCCGAGTTGGAGTATTTACGAGTCGCGGTTTAATTTCCGTGCGCGATCGCGGGAGGTGGGATACCCCCGACCGTTCGCAGCCGTAATTAAATCGCACCCTGACTGTTTTTTTTTTTTGTCGGGGATCCGTCTGTGGTTCGCTGCCAGCGAGCGCGAGTCGGGCTTGGCTCGGAGACGCAGTCGGAGAAAAGTTTCTGACCGACCCGCACTTTACAAACTTACGATGTGAAACGAAGAAGAAAATAATTCTGCTCGTTACTGTGCCGGCGCTCCGCAGAAAAGCTCCGTGCAGCTCTCAGGTCAGTCTCCTGAGGATTTGTCTGTTTGGACCAGGACCAGGACCCGGACCAGGACCAGGACCAGTCCTGTGTCCAGAAAATAAGACGAAACAGTGTGTTTGTCGCATGTTGTGCGACGCCCTGACGGGCTGAACTACATTAACAGGAGAGAAATCGGTTTCGCCCGTGAAAGAACCGGCTGCACCGCTTTGCCGTTTATCTTGGGATTATCTGTGTGTGTGTGTGTTTGCGCACATGTTGTTTTGTGCGTTTGCACGTGCGCGACCTCTCTCCTCCCGCGCCGCAGCTGGACAACACATGGCCACATCCGTCAGTGCCACGAAGCCGAACCCTTTTTTTTCCAGCGAGGGCAGGCGATCGCTCTCATTTCCCTGGAGTTTGTTGGACCCCCGACCCACACACACACACACTACCCCCTCTTGTTTTCCATAGAGAGCCCACACACACACACACACACACACACACACACACACACACACACAAAAAGCTATTACTTTTCCATGAGGCTGTTACGCAGGTGTGCGCTGATGCCGATGTGTTTGTCTCTCGGGCAGAAGCTGGAGTTGGATCGCTTCATGCTCTACGCTCATGGGCCCGACCTGTGCCGGGAGTCGGACCTGCGGCACGCCATGGCCAACTGCTTCGAGGCGCTCATCGGTAAGACTCCTGACCAATAGGAAGGAAGGAAGGGGCGGGAATATGTAAATGAGGTCCCGACGGGACAGATTTTACTCACCTGCCGAATAAAATTAGTTAAAGTTGGTGCTGGTGTGTGAACAGCTGCAGAGAGGAGGTTTGACCTCTGGCTGGATGAGCCCCCTCCTCCACACACACACACACACACACACACCCCTGAGCACCGCCCGCACTGAACACACACACACACACACACACACGTGCAGAGGCCGGCTATTTATCTTGCTAGCAGTTCAGTGATGGAGTTTGTGCAGTGATTAGGACCCCGTGCTGGTGAGGGGGGGGGGGGTGGGAAACCTCACACACACACACACACACACACACACGGAGAGAGAAAATCTCTCAGCGGGAACGTCGTGGTCACACACACACACACACACACACACACACACACACACACACACACCATCCAGCCCCGCGGGCGGCGCCGAGCCTCGCTCCTGGAGAGCTGCGGCGTCGGCAGCTTTTCCTCGTCTTATCGCCATCTCGATTGAAGCGGTTCAGCCATCGCTGCGCTCCCCCGATGATAGATACAGAAAGTGGGTGGCTTTAAAGAGATCACCCACCCCCCCCCCCCCCCGAAAAACAGCAGCACTCGGAGAAAGTGCTGACTGGCGCCGTGCCCCCCCCCCCTCCACCCGGCGGCCCCGGGGCCCTGTACTTGTTACGGGTTCATTATCAGCGGAGACAAAAGTTGTAAGCGGTTCTGTCCCGTGGCCGTCCCCGCCTCGTCGCCGCGCACATCCCAGCAAGGTAGCAGCCGCACACACACACACACCCACACACACACACACACACACACACACACACACACACACACACACACACACACACACACACACACACACACACACACACCCTTCTGTCTGAATTTCAACTTGATAAAAGTGATGAATAAACAGAGCTGCTGTTATAAAGGCACCGCTGTCAGAGAGCACCCTGCGGTGACGAGTTTTGGATTACTGACTCAAAAATATCAAACCCCCCCCCCCCCCCCCACGCACACACACACACACACACACACACACACACACACACACACACACACACACACTCTCTCTCAAAGTGACTTGCATTGAGAATGCTGTCTGATGTCGCCTCTTTTCTCTCGCTGAGAGTTTTGTCATCTTCATTTCAGTTTTCTCAGCTCAAACGCCTCCTTGTTGTCTGCCCCCCCACACACACACACACACACACACACACACACACTCCTCCTCCTCCTCCTCCTGTGATCCAGAGTTTGGGTGTTATTAGGTGAAAAGATGTGCCACGCAGATGATGAGTCATCCTGTCAGTCTGTCATCTCGTCGTCCCCCCCCCCTCCTCCTCAGAAAGACGCGGCGTCTTCTGCTCGTGCCGCTACGACTCCGATCGTTGGCGCGGCGACGGCGGCGGCGGTGACGCCTGACAGGGGACGTCAAACCGCGGGCGGGCGGGCGCGGCGTCGACAGACGTGCGCTCGTGTCGCTGCCTTGTTGTCTAAAGGTGCCTCTTTTTTTTTTTTTTTCCTTTTCAACACGCTCGCTCTTCCTCCGGCGCGCACATGCACAGAATTCAAACGCCCCCCCTCCATTCATTTGTGTTTTTTTTTTTTTTTTGTTGTTGTTGTGTGTGTGTGTGTGTGTGTGTGTGTGTGTGTGTGTGTTTTTTCCTTGAAAGCCGTGATGGAATATGACACGCTCATAATATGTGCGAGGATAGCCGGAGCGTGTTTTCTGACCTCTGTTTTATTTGTTTCTGGGCCGCGCTGACCCTTGAACCCCCGGCGTCGTGTCGGGAATGGCAGATAATCTCCTGCTTTGCATGGGCAGAGCCCCCCCCCCCCACCACCTCCACCCACCCTCCACCCTGAGGCGGGGCCGTCGAGTTTGAGGAGGAGGGGGGGTGAAGCGAAGGCATCTGCAATGCAAATGGCCGCCCTGCAACCCTGAATAATTCAGAGTGTTGAATGGGAATCTTGCTTTTCTGATCCCTCCGTCATTAACTTCTGCCGGATTGGGCCATTCTCATTCGGGCTCTTTTGGCCCGCGCACCTCCCGCTCTGTTACCTCCACCCGCCCACCTCCACCCACTTTACCTCTTCAGAAGCCACTTTCTGCTTCTGCTTATTCAGGAAGGAAAAGCGCCTGTTGCCCTCACGTCTCGCTCTCAGGTCGCCGATAAGCCCCCCAACCCCCCCCACCACCACCACCTCCACCACCTCCAACCGAACCACTTGAAAAGACTCAGAGGAGAAAAGAGCCCCCCCCTCTGTTTTTTATGGTCCTAATTTCCTTGTACAGTTGACGGGCGGATTATACGCTGCCAGCAGCCATTGTGTTTTTTGGAGGGGGGGGATCCAGATGGCGAACCTTTGTGCGGGCCCTCTCTAAGCCCCCCCTGTTAAAAGAACGCAGAGAAAGGATTATCTCCCACTTGCTGAATATCAGATCCGCGCACAATGCGGCCGCCGTATTTCGCCGAGCGAGCGCCGCTCCCTTTGTTAATTGCGGCGGCGGTCGCGGTCGTCTTTTTCTTTTTCTTTTTTTCCTTCTTCCTTCCTTCCTCCAACTCACTTTTGGAAAGTAAGATGTTTGATGTGACGCTGTTGTGAAAATCATTCTATTTTTTTTTTTTTTTTTTAATATGTTGCCCCTCCGCGTCCGTCCGCCCGCCGCTCCGGCCCCCGCCGAGCCGAGATGGGAGCGGCTTAATATATTATTTGATGGATTAGAGCCTGAGCGTTTCTGAATAATTCATTCCGGGTTATTAATGTGACTGTCAGCCGCCGGTGTTTCATATGCCCCCGACTCGTTTTTTTTTTTTTTTTTTATTGGTCACTGAAAGCCCACAGACGTCGGCGCTCTGTTCCTAAACATAACACGGGACCGTCGGCGCCGCCGTCCGAATTAGAGCGCTGACGGATGTGGCGGTTCGTTAGCGCTCGGCCCGTGACTGATGTTCTCTGGAAAGCAGCGGCCGGAAAAGTTGTTTGGAGTTTGTTCGCTGTTTTTTTTTTTTTTTTTAATTATTATTATTCATTGGTTCAGCTCCGGCGGATCTTCCGACCGAAACGTGCAGGAATGTTCAAGCGTCGGTCTTGAGCGTTACTCGGCTCGTTACGCCTGACGAGGGGTTTGATCCGTCGGAGGGCTAACCGGTTAGCCGGGGCGGTCGGCGTCAGCTGACGGGATCTGACGGGATCTTCCCCGTTTCGTGATTGAAGTAATGAAGCTGCGCGATTGGATGGCCGTGGGGCGCGCTTCCTGCACGGACGGCCTCCTCCTCGCCAGAATTAGCATCCACGGGCCCTTTGATTGACACCAAAGGTGTTGCTTTGAGATTTTTAATACCGTCTTAAATCCCTGGAGGCCCTCTTGCCCCCCCCCCACCTTCTTCCTCGTCTCTGGGAAAAAAAAAAAAAGTTTTGAAAATCTAATCTAAGAAGCAGAAACTTTGAGTCTCGACGACTTTGAGGACTTTTTTCCAGATTTGCTGCGTCATGGAAACATGAAGGAAACTGGCTCCCGGCCCCCACCCATCCCCCCCCAGTCTTCACACACACACACACACACACACACACACACACGAATGCATTATGAGTGGCAGTTGAAAGACGTGGAGAACCCGGCCCTGCGAGGAGGTTCTCGTCCTCCCACAGCTGGTCTCCGGAGGAAACATCTGCTGCCGTAGCCGAGCGCAGAACTGACGCTCGCTGTGTGAAAAGCATCCCGCGAGGAACCCCCCCAGCCTCAAGACGCGAGACGCTGGCGGTGCGTTCGAGGACTTCCCGCGGAGTTCGGTTCTGATTTATAGTTGTTTTATTTTTTTGACGTTTCCAGCGGTCGCAGCCTTTAAAACTTAAAACCGCAAGCGCCTCCCCTTATTTTAACCGCTCGATGAGCGAACGGCGCGCCCAAACGAAAGCGCGCGCCTGGGCTTAATCAAATTCGACCGAACGTTTTCCCCGGCGCTGGCTGGCGGTAATTTCCCCGCTCTGTTTAGAGGGAAAGGGCACGCGGGGCAGATGGAGTGGGTTGCGCGCGTTTTGTGTTTGTCTTTGCGCCGGGTCGGTTTGTTTGTGTTTCTTTATTGTTTTGGTGATGTGGGCTGCGTCTTCCCCCGTCCGTCCGTCCGTGTGTGTGTGTGTGTGTGTGTGTGTGTGTGTGTAAATGGCCTGTTAGCCATCTGAGAGCAGTTTCCCTCCCCAGATGATGAATCCCTCGTATGTTTTTGATGTCATCCGCGGCGGCAGTTTGTGCGTTTAGTCTCGCGGCCGCACCGCGCCCCATTTCCGACCGGCTCATTTATGCACATAATAAAAAAAACTGCAGCACGATTGTATACCCAATTTGCCAGGTGGTTATTGCTTTCTAAATTGAATGAGCCACCCTAAGTGTGATGGTTCGAACTTGTGCGCAGCTTAGAGGCACCATGATAGTTCTGCTGATTTTTAGTAGAAACGGCAGAACAACAACGGGGTGTGGGCGGGAGGCGAAAATTGTGCGAAGGCGCCGCCGCACAACGAGCTGGAGACGCCGCGTATCGTTTTCGCGCGGGGAGAAATTTGCGATGCTGCGACGGCTGCGCTCTGCAATTTGGGACCGATCCTTCCTGTCGAGTTTCCTCCTTTGTCCCTTGTCTTTTGTGCGTCGGGGGGAAAAAAGAAGTTGTTTTTTTTTTTCCTTCTTTTTTCCACGATTCAAATTCGGCACGTTTCTTATCTGCGGACGTCCGCGCGGATAAGTCGCACACCCCGGGCGTGTAGGCGAGCGACAAAGGGGGGCATTGTGTGTTTGTTTACGCCGTTTGTGAGCGAGCGTGAAACATCCACGTTTTCTGTAAGTGAACCTCGCACCTATTCACGCTCGCACACGTGACACAAACAAACACGCGGCTCTTAATTCAAGTTTGACGCTTGCGTGACCTTGGCCGGTGTCACCTCAGTGTGGCCATGCAACAATTCCTCCTCCTCCTTCCTCCTCCTCCTCCTCCTCCTCCTCCTCCCTGACAGGAGGGAGGTGGATCTGCACGGGAACCCCGAGGTCATTTCACCGTCAAAAAGCAATAAAAATGCACTCCTACTTTTAATAAAGCAATTATAACTCATTGCAGAGTTCAATTAATTTAAAGTTTTCCATTAGGGGAGAAGTCTGAAATTGCCTCAGAATTGCCAGAATTTTTTTAAATATTTTTTTTATTTTTTTTTAACACACACCAGCAAATGCAGTGGTGGAACGTCGCGCTTTTCACTGCGACTTCACATTTGTGTGTCTGGGGGTTGATTTCTACATGGGGTAGAAAGTATCCCGCACCGTTTTTTTTTTTTTCCCAGCAAACACTTCACACTGTGTGCACACACCCCTCCTGTTTAGACTTTGTCATATTGATTTTGTCTTTGTTTTTTTTTGCTTGTTTTCCCCAGGTGCCGTGTATTTGGAAGGAGGCTTGGAGGAGGGCCGGCAGCTCTTCGGCAGGCTGCTCTTCAACAGCGAGGTAAAAAGCGAAATTTGTAACCGATTCGGTTTCCGCCCGACGTGTGACGTGCACCTGTCGGGGTGCGTTCTGCGGTCGCCTTGCGGGGGGCCGTTCTCCCTCGGCCAGGAGCAGATGCCATCGCGTGGTAACCAACCTTCACCGAGCGTTTCCACCCTTAACCGCGGCGCTCTCCAGTTGGTGGGCCGGCCGCCGGCCGCCCAAATCGCTGCCCATCTGCTCCTGGCTCCCAGCTCCCCTCCTCTCGCCTACTCCATATACATCAAGAGGCTCCGTCCGCCCCCATCCGCCATCCTTGCGAGCTGCTCGCTCCTTTCAACCGGGCCCGGAGCCGACAATAACCGCCTCGAGTGCGTTTTGGCTCCGGAGCCTCCACAGCAGATCTCGGCGGGGAACGTCGACGCCTGCCATCCCTCGTCGCCGAGCGTCTTCAACTCGGGGGGCGGCGTTCAGTCGACCGCAGTACGTCTCCTTCCCGCGTTGACCCTCATCAAACCTTCATCGGGCTTTGGTCTCCGGTTTAGAGAGACCTGCCACCCCCCTGGATGAAGGTGACGGTCCACCTCCTGTGGTTCTCTGGAATGAATGTTTACACGAGTCGTACACATGAAGAACGGAGGTCGGGCCTCAGACTCGATAGCGGAGAGACGTCTGGTTTGCCTGACGGTGATGTTTCACCGATTCGCTCTCTTGTATTTGTTCCAGCCCACGCACTTCGTGTTCTGGCAAAGGACCACACATCGCCCGGCACCGAGGCCTCGCCAGCCTCCGACCCCGACATAATCTGGCTTTATCGCGCAAAGCTGTTGACGAGCTGCGCGATGAGCCGCGCGCTGACACGCTCGGAGATAAAACAATAAGAACGAGCAAAAAAAAAAAAAAAGGGAGATTTGGATAAAAAGCTGCAGCAGAGAAAAAGAGCGTCGGTTTGTGCGTTTTGCAGATAGGAGCTGGAGGTGTGTGACGCCGCGGTTTGCCAGTCGCGAGCGGGACACCTGGTCTTGTTTGCGATCAGCGGGCCTGTATAATTGATGAACGAATCAGTATTTGCATTTATCTTGGCCGGAAAATGTTGTGAATCGAGTGAAGGACTGCGGCAGGACTCGTATCGAGCAGCGGGTTCGGTTCTAATTGGCAGTTGAGGGTTTTGTCTGGGATTGAATTGGCGACTCCCACACACCGCGGGGCACGCGGCGATCTATCAAACACGTTTTGATCAAAAATCGGGAGTCTTTGTAGAGACCAGATCAGAGGCGTCGGGACTGAATCTCCGAAAAACATCACACCGCAAAACAACCGGGGAGGATTATCGTTAATTAGGGACCACTTCTCCTGAAAGAAATCTGCTGAGACGACTAAAAACAAAGAAATCTGACTGAAATACTTTTTTGGATTTAACAACTTTCAAGGTTCAACAGCAATAATCCAACACTTGACTTTTGTGCTTGAATCAAACTTTTGGGCGTCTGTTGGCGTGGCCAGCAGTCGCGTCGGCGCGTTCGTTGCGGCGCGGAGAGCGGAAACGTCCGGGCACGAAGGTCGACAGCAGTTTATTTGTACTACGGTAGTAACAGCTGCTGAAGAGGTGCGGATTATAACGCTGACGGCATTTCAAGGATTCTAGGAAAAGAGCAGATAAAACATGGAGACTGTGATCAAAACCTGCTTGAGTGTGATGACAGGATATTTCCATCTTCAGCGAAGTCGTGTGATGCGACATATAATAATGACTGTATCACAGAGCCTTAAGACCTACAAGCCCGGCGATGGAAGACGGGACAAGAGTGAAAAACCATTTAACACTTAAGTAATCAGCGAGATCCTCCAATCAATTCTAAATGGGAGGCTGTAAAAAGGAGGCCCGGACAGGCCATATGTGATCCATATCCTTTGTTCTGTTTGAAAGTGCCTCTTCAGAGCGTTGAATCCGCTGGAGACGAGCGAGAGCTTCGCAGTGTAGAAGTGGTGAATGCAAGAGAAACAATGACTTAAATAACAATAATTTAACAATAATCTCTCCTACTTCAGCGCTACATTAGAATAAAAAAAAAAACCTTGATCCTTTAGTGGTTTTAACACAAAACAAAAACAAACTAATGCGGACCCGAAACGAAACCCTGATGAACTCCGGTAGCAGTTTGCACACGTTAACAAAGTCTCTGCGGGCGACTTTTCTGACAGAAGTTGATTCACTTTCAACTTGATTTGCAAGTTTTCAGACGTGCAGGCTGAGGACTGAAATAGTACGCCCCCCGTCAAACCCCCCCACCACCACCCCTCCCACCCCCCTGCTGAATCCTCCTGATGGCTGCTCTGTCACACAAACTGAGAGGAGACAGATGGACACGGACCAGAAAGCCAAACAACAACCAGGTGGCGTGATGGGTATGGGTGGGGATGGGGGGTGGTGCACCAGAGAGACGGACGGACTGAGGGCGCGGTAAGAAGTCGGCCGGACCGCTCGGTTCCGTCTGTATTTCCGCGGTCCTCGCACAGCGCATTACTGAGCTAATGAGATGCGGTGCCGAGCGGCGAGGACAATGCCGCTCCCCTCCATCGCGCCCGGGAAGGTCTACGCCGTTCCCATTTGTCGGCGTGTTATTCCATTCACACATGGGCGATCAGTCCAATACCCTCCTCCTCCTCCTCCTCCTCTTCTTCCTCCTCCTCTCTGTAACAACAGGACGCCGGCTGCCGTCTCTTCTGCTCCCTCTTGTTTTTCGCCGTCTTCCTCCTTTCCATTCGCCTCCTCTCTCTCTCGAAACACTCCAGGATGTCATTACCCCCCCACCCCACCCAGATGTTTCGCTCCAGTCCTCTTATGACAAGTCGGAGCAAAAGGCTTTCACAACTCCGGAGGTGAAATTCAGAATAGGCTACCTAAGGCAAAGCATGCATGTAATTTCCACTTCAAGACCCAGCCAGGCCCCGTTTTTTTTTTTCTCCTCTCTCTTTCTTTCTCTGTTATTCCCTAATTGGTATGACATTCTTGACTGGAGCGCGACAGTTATTTCCGTCCCCTTGTTTTTCTCTCAACACATCACCTTTGCCGGCTCCGGTTTCCAAACAACAGGGCACTCGCCGAGGATGGAATCCAGCTCCGTTGCCGAGCCGAGGCCCGGAGGAAACAATAGATCCTAATTTGCTAATGACATTACTGTGGAGGTTATTAGAGCGTCGGCAGGAAGCGCCGTCTTCGGTCGGCGTTGCTTGATTGCTCCCAACCTGGACTCAACGGCGGCGCAAACGTTGCTGTGAAAACATGTTGACGCCGCCGCGACGCCCCGGGGGTGGGGGAGGAGGAGGTGGCTCTTATGAGGAGCAATCACGGTAATGATGATCTCGCCGGTTCGCCCCGCGGGGGCCGATCTGTTGCGTTTATTAAATGCGCCGAAAGGTTGCCGTGACAACTGAGACGGGGTCGGCGCGGCTGCCTCTGCACGAAGGCCACCTCCGGTTCTGGCGGTAGCCGCTCGCTACTTCTTCTTCTTCTTCTTCTTCGACCCACACTTCACTTTTCTTTTCGTTCATCCGCCTATTTCTTTTTCCCGCCCCTCCCCGCCGGCGCTCTGCGACGGCTTAGCCCTCTGAATGAGGACAGCGTTGTCAAGCCTCATCTGCTGCGTCCTTGGTTTTTTTTCTGTGGCCATTTTTTTTTTCTTCTTTTTTCTTTTCACGTGAAAGGAACTCGCAGGAACCACTAAAAAAACCGCATGCTTCACCTCGGCCCCTAAATTGCACGAGGTTCTCTGCCCCCTAAGCCCTCCACGTTGACTTCCTGTGCGTTTGGAAGGATCACCTTGACCGACCGCCGACGGGAGCCTCCGTTTTCGGGAGTCGGGGCAGCTTTTATGTTGGTATCGATCAGCGGCGCTATCTCTTATCGATCGCCCCGCTGCACTTCTGCGTTTGATGGATTGATTGGCAGCCTCCAGCTAGAGACCAATTTGTCAGGGAGCAGTGGACCTTGTCAGAGAAGAGCACCATTATGTCCCAATCATGGATGTCTACCAGTCCCGGGGGGTGGAGGGTGGAGGGTGGAGGGTTGTGTACGTGCAAGACTCGATCCTTCGTCTACGCCCGATGGCGGGGTGGTGGTGGTCGTTGTTGTGTAGCGGCTGGAATTGAAACGTTAGCTGTTGGGGCGTTAGCTCCTGGTTTCCTAAATGTTTTAGGCGCCTCGCCTCTATTTTTTTTTTGCCTCGGGGCCTCGGGCGAGCGCGTCGACCGTCGACTCGATGCGAAACTTAGCGCTCGCTTGGCGGCCCCGGAGCCCGAAAGGAAGCGTTTGCTTCAAACGTATCGACTCGCCCTCGTGAATTTTTCATGGGGGGGCCGCTCAAGGCGCTCAGGGCTGCCAGCTGGTTGGGTCGAGAAGACGAGGGCGCCCGTTTGATGCCGCTGACCGCACGCCGCCATCCCCCCTCCCCCCGGCGTTGCTCGCGCCGCATTTTAAAGGTTGGTCTCCTTGAACCTTTTAAACACCTGAGTGATACTGCGCTTCAGAGGACCCCCGCCACATCTGTATCGCCGCGATGACTCACCCGACATTACACCCCAGGCCCGAAACGGCCTCTGACTGCCGTCGTCCCTGGCAACAACTTAAGAGCCGCAGCCCCCCCCACCCCCACCCCCCGGTCTTTCTTTACAGCCTCTGACTCGCTACCGTTCGATCTTGTGAGTGTTAATACTGAGCAGGGAGACATGTTGATCTTTCCAGGGGTGTGTGTGTGTCTCCGACGACAACATACACACCTCTCCCCCAACATCCTGGACGCCCCCCCCCCACACACACACACACACACACACACACCAGTGGGTGGTCGATACACAGACCTCCGGGTCTGAAAATGAGATGCTGACTCATTTGCTGTTATTTCGCTGCAACATGTCGGGAGTGCAGCGTCCACAGGTTTTGGGCCGTAAGAGTACACACACACACACACACACACACACACACACACAATAAATAAAAACGTTTTAAAATCGTATGACGCAGGAAGTGCAGCGGGCTGATGAAATTAATACGAGCTTTTTCGACGCTTTTAGCCGGCACCTTAATTGTCGTCAGAGCAAACAAGTGTTTGGGGCTGTAATTGGTTCCTGAGCCTGGTGTGGTGTGTGTGTGTGTGTGTGTGTGTGTGTGTGTGTGTGTGTGTGTGTGGTGGGGGTGGGATTAAACACAGTGTTTATAATGTTAAAATCAGCCCGGCTCTCTGCAGGCAGAATTACATCATCTCTCTTTTAATCAACATGTTGGATTTTGATGTATTATTTTACATGTTTTGTGATCTCTGTTAACCCTGGACCCCCCCCCCTCTCTGACCCCCACCCCCCCACCTCTGTCTTCACAGGACCTGCGGGAGGTCTGGCTCAACTACCCCCCTCACCCCCTGCAGGTTGGTTTGGTCGAGAGCTGTTGCATTATCAATGTTTGTTTGTTGGCGCAGTGTAAACTCACCTCACCCCCAAGACACAGAAGCAGATGTGTTTCCTCGTGTGTGTGTGTGTGTGTGTGTGTGTGTGTTGCTAACAGAACAGGGTAAGCTGTTAGTCGTTTCGCCCGAGGCTGAAGCTGTCACATGCCCCCCCCCAGTCGCCCTCCATTGTTCTGCACCCAGTGTCTCGCTGTTCTCCATTTTGGTCGAGACCCTAATCCCCCCCCCCCCCCCACCTGCCCGCCTGCCCCCCCCCTTCTGCTTCACATGATCTGCCCAGAAACATTGAACATGTCAACAGTGTTTGTTTGAAATTAGGATTTGGAGGAAGAGATCAAAGATGCTGTAACAGGATTACAGTCCCGCATCTCTCACACACACACACACACACACACACACACACACACACACACACGGGGGTGGGGGAGGGGGGGCCCCAGGGACCGGCCGCCATCCCTCCTCTCTCTCTCTCTCTCTCTCTCTGATGTGTGGAGGAAGTGTCGCTTTGTGCGCTCGCCCGCTCTTCATCTTTCCCCGCGCGTGTCACTGCGTGTTTAGCGTTCCTGCTCATGTTTGCGTTTTGGAATCAACCCGGCGGGCGGCGCCGGTCGGGGTGGAGCCCCCGGGGTCGGCCCCTGCGGCAGCTGCTCTGCGGTTGCGGCGCGAGGAGTGATTAGCCGCTTCAGAGCGGCGGCCTCGTTACCGCACACGGCGCGTGGCTGAGGTTCGTCCTTTGGGTGCCCCCCCCCCGCTGGCGGTGGCGGGCGACGCCTGTTAAATCACGCCGGCCTCTTTGTAGCTCGGACGGCACCCTGACCTTTTGTCTGGAGATTATCTAATCTCAAATTACAAGAGGCGAAAGAGGCGCCCAGTCGTCACGAGGTCTGAGCGGACGCCGTTTCTTTCCCCGCGTACACTCATACCTGACCCGCGTCTTCCCGTTTCGCTCGGCTCGTCTCTGCGGGATAATTTAGCAGAACGTCATTCTCGTCGATTTGAGGAAGAAACTCCTCCTTTTGGTTTTGTGGAGGAGACGCGTGAGCGTCGGACTCTTCGGGCCTGGAGCGACCCCGGCGCTGGTTCCGCTCCCCGTCTGGACCGAGCTGCAAGTGATTTGCTTTGAAGCCATTTCAAAAGTGTGGGCTTCTTTTTTTTAAATTTTTTTTATTTTTTCCCCACAACCGCTTTTGATTTCCTCTCCCCTCACTTCAGTTCGTTTGAAGCCTTGCTGCCGGACACTCCCCCCACCCCGAAGGATCGCGCCGCGCCGCGCCAGCGCCGAACTCGTCAGATGTCGTTAGTTGTGATGCGTGACATTTAAACGCCTTTGGTTAATTAACAGGGGGGGGAGAGAGAGAAGGCGAGAAATGAAATGTTTTCTCCGGACACGCGGGAAGATGGAGCCATGACATTAGCGACGGCGCTCCAATTAAAAAAAAAAAAAAAAACAACGGCGAGTTTAAAAATACATCTGAGCTCGGAAGAAGCTGTTTACTTGTCATTTCTTAATGAAAACACAGACAAAGAAGATGTCGGAGAAATTAACAAAGCGGCTTTCTTCTTTACCTTTTCTTTCCGGGGGGGGGGCGGCTAAATGCAGCACGCTAACGAGGTCAACGCAACGCGCTCCCTTCCAGTGTCCACGTGAAACGGCTCCGTTTTTTCCCGCCGTTTCCCCGTCGGACCACGGGGAGACCAATTAGACGTTTGCGCCCGCCTAATTAATGCACCCATAAGGAGAGCTCTCCCGATTTCAACAAACATTCATGCACATGTTTTCGCAGCCTGACGTTTCTTTTCCTAATGAGCCCCGGCGCCAGCCAATACCGTCGTGAAAAGAAGAAGAAGAAGAAGAAGAGCGGCGGGCGCTAAAGCCTAAAGCTACGATCCGCAGCGGGTCCCGCCGCCGGGAAAACACGCGAGGAAACGCTTGGAGATAGAGAGAGAAAACACACACACACACACACACACACACACACACACACACACAGCCATGTCATTGTGTGTGTGTGTGTGTCCGCAGGTCCAGGAGCCGCAGACGGACCGGCAGCTGATCGAGACGTCCCCGGTCCTGCAGAAACTGACCAGCTTCGAGGGCTCCATTGGGGTTCTGTTCACGCACGTGCGTCTGCTGGCCAGAGCTTTCACCCTGAGGACGGTGGGCTTCAACCACCTCACCCTGTAAGCACCCCCCCCCACACACACACACACACACACACACACACACACACACACACACCATCATCTCGTCTCCTAATCCGGGAGATTCTCGGCTGAGAGACGGCCGTCCCCGTATCTGCAGTCCTGCCCGTACCTGCGCCGCCATAACCCCCAGTGCCCCATGGGAAATAGGGTTTTGATTCAGTGGGTTGTCCGGGGCAGCAGGTTCAAAATCTCTCTCTTTTCATTCGCCTGAGCCGCAGCTCTTATTTGACAGGTATTTTCTTCCTCCTCCTCCTCTTCCTCTCATTGTCATGCTCCGCTCCGCTCGGCGAGTCTCCTGGATCCTCGCTCAGTCGGTGCAGATTCGACTGAGACGCCGCCGCGCACATAACGCGGCCGTACATCCTGTTTGCAGAGGCAGACGTTTGTTTTTCTCCGCTAATTGCAGCGAAGCGCAGGGATGCTACGGTGGGTTTAGCGCTGGAAATGTTTGTTTGTTTGTTTGTCTTTAAGTCCGTGACGTTTGTTCGATACCCAGCCAAGTTACAAACTTCTGCGGAGATGACGAAGGATCGATCGGAACGCGCGTCGCCGTCATGGTCTTCGTCCTGCGGCCCGCCGCCGCCTCGCTCGCTCCTCCGTCCTTTTTTTTTTTTTTCCCCCGTATGAAGATGTTTCCGGTTAATGAGAGCGCCGGCTCCGGATTCGAGGCGTTTCCCGACTCGGAGCGTGAGAGGGTTATTTGCGACGGGGCTTCACAACACAAACACAATCGTGGGTTTGACAGCTAAAGCAAATTAGCCTCGGCAGCACACCTCTGATATCCTATTGGCAGGCTGCACTCTGTAATTGCCTGCTCGGGTGTGTGTGTGTGTGTGTGTGTGTGTGTGTCTGCGAGTGTGTACGTGTGCGGTACACTGCTGTGCGCGCTCCTAATCCATCACCAAAGTGTCAAACCTCTCCGCGCTCCTCGAGGTCGGCGAAGTCGATTCCCGGTCCGGAGGTTCACTTTCAGGACTCCGCAACTCCGGGTTGATGTTCTCCGACGCCCGGCGGCATCAACGCGCACGTTGTCTTATCTCCCTGCGCCGTGCGTGCAGAGAGGTAAACAGGAAGTGATTCATATATGGTCAGGGTGGGTTTTCGGCTCGTTAGCTCATTAGCGGCCGGAGGCGGGACGACCTACATGGACCAAAGCGCGACGCCCGCGAGGACCAGGAGGTGACGAGCCGAAGTGGGTCGTGATGGAGAGAAGAAAGGAGGTCATGTGACGGAGAGGAGCAAGGTCGGATGACAGACGAGGCGATTGGACCTGGGGCTGCCCCCCCCCCCCCCCACACACACACACACACACACACACACACACACACCCGGCCTATCGCTTCATGCGGGAGTAGAGGACGAACTGACCTAGAAGAAGAAGATGGCGCGGGAAAGAAAGGATGGGAGCCGACCCCGTGGAGAGACCGGAGGCTTCAGCAGTGCCCCCCCCCCACACACACACACACACACACACACACACACACACACACACACACACCTCCGACCAGATCGCCCCTCACGTGCAGCTTGGTCATTCAACACATTTTAAAAACGTCACAAAGATTTCCATCTTGAATGGATCTCTTGACGTTGCAATATTTGAGGCTGATGCTGGCGCACGAAACAAGCGCCTCACTTCCCCGAGAAACCGGGGGGGTGTGTGGGCGCTGGGGGTGGAGGTGGGGGTGGGGGGGCGTGGCGGCGGCAGAAGAAGCGGCTGTTGAAGGTGTTTTAGATCAAAGTGGAGGGCGAATAAAGAGCTCGGCTCCGCACTTTACTTCAATTTCCCCGGACCTCGCTGCAGCGTCCTGCCTCCGCCGTTGAAGTCGATGAGCGACGGCTCTTTGTGCAGCTTCACGCGGCGACACGCTCGTCTTTAACACCCCCCCCGCCTCCTCATTCCCCCCCCTCCATCTCATCTTATTTTGTCCTCCACCTCCCGTCGCACCCGGTTTCCTCCTCGTCCTCTTGGCTCCTCACGGATCGACGGCCGACGATTCCCCGGACCTCCGTTATCCGATGTGTGAATTTGCTGAAAACATAATCCTCAGATTGACTGACAGCCCCCCCCCCCCCACCCCCCTCACTGAAGACGGCGGGAGTCGGACGGTAAACTTTGACCTTTCTCTCTCTTTGATGTCGGGCCTCTTCCTCTCATCTTCAAACTTTCCTCTCCCGTCGAGCTCATATCTACGGACGACTCCGTGCCGTGTATATACCTGCCTGCCCCCCCCCCCACCCCCTCACACACACACACACACACACACACACACACTTCCTCCCCCCCGCCCGCCTGGCTCAGCACCAGCCCACATCTGCAATACTAATCTATAATTCTGTTTAATTAATGACCATAACAGCAGCAGAGCAGCAGCAGTAGCATCCCCCCCCCCCGTCTAACACTGTGCAGGGACTTACTGTACGCTCCCTGCCTTTCAGTGGTGGGGGGGCGGGGCAGGAAGCTGATGTACAGTAACACAGGAAGCTGCTGCGCTCGCTGCAGCTGAAGCCCAGCTTCCTTTTTTTAAAGCCGGCGTGTCGTATCGGAATCGCAGTCAAAGCCTTTTTTTTTTTTTTTTCCTCGAGGAGGGGGCGGAGCCCCCTCCTCCCAGCACACACCACACACACATACACACACACACACACACACACACACACACACACACACACTCTCTCTCTCCATCCCCGTGAAACGCGCATCATCCAACTCCACCGTTAAGAGACTAAAAGCTTGGTAGATTTGTGAAGAAAGCGTGATGCCTCTCAGGCCCCCGGCGACCTCATGTGAAACACACACACACACACACACACACACACACACACCCTGCTTCATTACCCACGTGACCCTCGTGCTCTCTCTGCTCTCGTCCAGGGGCCACAACCAGAGGATGGAGTTCCTGGGAGACTCCATCATGCAGCTGGTGGCCACAGAGTATCTCTTCATCCACTTCCCCGACCACCACGAAGGACATTTGACAGTAAGGCGTCTCGATGACATCACGCGCGCTCGCCGTCTCCGCGTTCCTCCAACACGTGAAATGAAGTTTACTTCCCTCCCCTTCTCTTCCCCATCAATCTCTGAATCTCCGAGTACTCACCCCCCCCTCCTCTTCCTCTTCGCCCCCCGCCGCACACACACACACACACACACACACACACACACACACTGTGTGTTTACTGTACTCCGTGCGATGGGCGTTTTTTTTTTCTTCTTCGCTGAAGCTGTCAAGCGTCAGAAAAAAATAGAGTTGCACATGTCTGGTGTTGTAGCGCAGGTACGAAGCCCCCGCGAGCTCTTTCAACGCCGTTTTTATTTTCTGACGCCTCCCACCCACCTTTTTTTTTTTTTTTTTTTTCATGCGGGCGGGCGTCGGCGCCGTTCCTCGGCGTCTGAACGCTCTTTCCCCCCCTGATCCTCCTCGCCGTATAAAAGCTTCCGGCTAAAAGTGCCCGAGAGTCGAGACAGTCGGGCGTTACATCTGAAATGGATTTTCAAATCGGGGTAGAAGTAGGGTGGGGGTAAAAGTGCTTATTCAACTAGTGGGTGGTGTGTGTGTGTGTGTGTGTGTGTGTGTGTGTGTGTGTGTGTGTGTGTGTGTGTGTGCGCGCAGAGGACACATCAGTCAGTCATATTTCATTCCATTTGCTCTTCTTTGCGTCTCGAAGCTAAATTTAACATGTTTGTGTTGTTTTTTTTTCTTGCCCCTTTAGACACGTAAGTGTACCTCGCCCTCGCCAACATGTCGTCACCCCCCCCCACACACACACACACACACACACACACACACACACACACCCCGGGGGTCATGATGCAATATTTAACGGAGCAGCGCTCGATCTCCCTAAAACATTCGCTCCACATTACCGCCGCTGTCTTTGATGAATTATTCCACATCGCCGTTATTTTCATGTTGTTCCTTTTTGTCTGTGTGTGTCTGCCTGTGTGTGTGTGTGTGTGTGTGTGTGTGATGTGCGCGTCCGTCCTCAGCTCCTCCGCAGCTCGCTGGTAAACAACCGCACGCAGGCCAAAGTGGCGGAGGAGCTGGGCATGCAGGAGTTCGCCATCACCAACGACAAGACCAAGCGGCCCGTCGCTCTGCGGACCAAGACGCTGGCCGACCTGCTGGAGTGTGAGTCCCCCCCCCCCCCTCCAGTTTTATATTCGTTGGGATAGTAAGGTTAAAGGTCACGGGGCCTTTTAAGCCTGTCGGGGATTATCTGGTGGCCGTCGGCCTCCGTGTCGGTCAGGCTGCAGCGGGACGCCGTTTCTGAGCGTCGTATCATTTCCCTTTCAAATGA